>BGZK01004088.1:0-16402 GCA_005406025.1 Eumeta japonica | reverse complement strand
AGAAAATTGTAATTATGTGTTATGTGCTGCTCTTTTTTACTTTTTTTTTATCAAGGAGTAAAGTTTTTATTTGTATTCTTTTGGTTTTTTTATGATTCCTAAATACAGTTAACAAAGACTAAACAAACAAAAAATGAAATAAATCTTTTTTTTATTGCTAAAAGCAAAATACAATGAAAAGAGTATCAAAAAGTGTTTATTAAAAATTAAGTCTTTATTTTTTATCGGTATTTTATGAAAAGAGAATTGTAAGAAAGTTGTCATAATTGATAGGACTGAAAATTGAAATTGTGAGCATCAAAGTGTATGTATTACAATCTGCTTGCTGAAACTCATATGATTGTTACATTCACATTTGTATTGAAAATGTTGCAATAAAACATTTAAATTTGTTTTCAACAACATAAAGCAACAGAGCACCCCAAAATTTGTACAGTTCCTGACATCTGGTTGGTACATGGCAACTGAATATTGGTCATTATGCATATTTCATTCATGCATTTTTTTGCATTTATTTAAATTTATGTGAAACGTTGCATTCACTATGGCTTGAAACATACAAATTGAACAACTTGAAGATATGATAACATAATAAAACATTACTTGAAATTCATTCATTCACATTGATTTAAAATGAAAAATTTTAAAACTGCCTTTGTGTAAAATTTTTGTAGCACATAAACGTATCCTTCCATAAAATTATTTTCAAAACTCATTTTATATTAAACGATTTTGCTATTAAAAATAGCTGCGATTTGTGATGTTATTTCGATATATAAATTTGAGTTTGATTCAACTGAAAATTAATAAATTAATTAAAACAAAATTAGTTGTAATAGCATTGATTGAAAATTTTGATGAATTAATTTAAATTAACATGAAAAGCCAATGCATTAAATTCAACACTTAACAATATAGAACCACTTTCGTTTTCATAATTTTTAATTAATTTGTGTATTTAGTTTAAGAACAGGAAAACTAAGTTTTGGACTCAAGCTGGTAAACAACGAACAACTTTCCGTCAAACTTCTCTTGGGCTTAAATTGTTCAGGTTTGGTAGTTTTTTAATAATAGGGAAAATGTTGATATCAATCAACGTATGTAAAATGTGTTTAATGATTTTTATTCATCCTAAAGCTACAAACAAATTTTCATCGAAACATTCAAATGTGTTTGCTTTTGGGTCAAAAGATTTTGTCTTTATATTTAATCTCTTTCATGAAAAGTCGGCGCTGGCTGTAATTTTATCAAACTTTGCCCAAAACGGTATGGGAACACAACCAATATCGCTCAGATTCAGGCAGAAAATAAAAAATTTTTTTTCTAAAAATTTTGCTTTTAACCATTTTTCTTGGCTCTCAAAAACGAATAATTTATTCCAGTTGACTGGTTTCAGTCCGTAATATAATCAACAACAAAAGTACAGTGGAGGAAAGTGTAGAATGTCGGGTACGTAAATAATATGTTCGTTGGTTGCAAGTAAGTAGAACAATTTGGAGTTGGGTAAATATTGTTGCTGCTTTTGGCAAAAGTGATCAGCTTATGGTTGCCAAAGCATTTTACTTTAAATTCATTTTACGTGACATTGCAGTTATTCTTTGTTTTGTACTACCAATCGTTTGTATGAGATGGTGTGTGCATAAGGACATACATGTTGTTGTGTAGTAAACTGTATGTGTTTGCAAGTGTATACATATGTATCAATGTATTTTAGTCAAGCCAGCCAGTCAGTCAGTAAGACAGACAGGCAGTTGTTAAGTTCATTATATTTAAGCAACATTTCGAAAGAAATCGTTGGAATTTTTGTTGAAACGCTTGACACAACAGGGATTTATTTACTTGAGGGCGTATACTGTTTTATTCAAGTCTTTTTTATTGTTTTAACTAACTTTTACCTTAAAGGTATTAAGTATTTTTAAGCAGAAGTAGATAAGTGATTTTTGTTTATGTTTTATTTTTTTATACAAATCCTTAAATTTAAAAATTTATATTTATGCAGGATGACTTAAGAAAAAGTGGAAGTAAACAAGGGAAATGATTATGATGTGATTTCTCAAGGTATTGCAAACATCTTTACTTCGCAAATACTTATGTATGTATGTATGTGCATCCATATGTACACAGATTCGTACATTTAGCAATTCATTGTGCTTTCATTGAAAATATATACAATAGAATAGTAAAACCCTGATTTATGTTATTGCTTTCATTTTAAATTTGCTTTTCCTGGGAAAATAAGTTTTGTAGAATTGAAAAGTCTTGTTTGCTCATCCTTAAGTAAGAAATCAGTAGTAACCTTGTGTGTATAAGAGAGTTTTGGAAAATGAAAATTAAACGATGAGCGATTAAATGGAGCTCAAAGCAAGTATAAGCTGATAAGAGTTTACTTTAAAAATTCTAGCTGCGATTTGGTTATGTTGTTTTTCCTTTCTCTTTCTTCTTAAGGATTAAGAAGTTGAATTGTGTTTAGTATGTATGCACATGCATATGTATAGAAGCCGGGACATAAATGTAACTGAAGGATTTTTATATTGCTGTGTGTTAGCACGAACACAATTTTCTTTGTTTCTAACTGAGACCGAATTCAGCCGTTGAGTGGTTGTTATAAGAGAAAGTAACATAGTGCTAAATGCATCGGAGATATTTCCAAGAGATCGTTAAATATCCTCTCGAGCAGAAATCTGTGAGGGAGATTTTCCAGTGCAGGTTTAAGCAATCCCCCTTATTCCACATCTTGACATCTTCCACAGAAGTAATTTAATGATAAGTGCGATCTGGATCTGGGAACGTTCTTAAATTACCGGCATGTGGTCTTTGATTGCTATTTTTCACTAAAGATCTCAATGCCACCAACATTCCATTCTCCAATTCTGGATTTATTAATGAATAAATGGAAACAAGGGCTTGTGAGGCCTTCCTCCTGAATAAAGTGCAGTAACTAATCGTCTAGCACCATTGTTTTGAACCCACATACCCATCATATTCAGCCTTACAGCAGCCCTTACTGCCACTTGTTTTGCTATACGGTCTACTGGCAATCAGCATAATGCCTCATACCACCTATCGTATTGCTACTATGTGTGTCTGCTGTCCAGATTGTTGCTTAAGTATTTCTGCATGAGCTCTCCTAATTTTTGTCAACGAATCTGTAATAAGTTCCTCCTACTAAAATTTTATTTACAAATACATTGTCATCTACAGTAAATTGTTATTGAATATCAGTTGGAAACTGATGACATCTTTGTTTTTCCCATTCCTTTAATATTCAGGACTTTTGGAGAAAGAAATTGCAGGACTAAAAAGAAATCTTTAAGCTGATTACAAGGTTTTATTACCCGTTAGTAGTATTATCGAATCTGAACTGTCAAATCTGTATATTTCCCCCTCTTCCTGCTATAATTTTTGCTTTTTATTAGTAATTATTCTCTTGTAATTAATTTTTAAAATGTATCTTGTTTCTTCCTTCCTTCCTTCCTAAAATTGCACTCAGTAATTATATATTAAAGTTATTTTTGCTTTAAACGTTTCAACAATTTTAATGTTTTAATGCATTTAGGAAACAGAAGCACCAAATCAGAATTCTATGGAAAATCGAAAAAAAAATAATTACAAAGTATTTATTTATCTATTCACTCATGTATTCATTGCTTAAAATCACATTTTTTGCCAGTGTTTTGTTTTAGTCTCTGCTAGATTTAATCAAAAAGCAAACAAAATTCTATTTTATCTCATTCTAAGATTAATTATATGATTTAGGACTCGTTTTGCTTTAACTCCATTAAAATGTTATACACAAAGCCTTTTTTCTCTTTTGGATTAATTTAAGCAAACGACTTCAATTGTTGCACAAGCATTTGTATTTTTTTTTTCTTTTGCAAATGTGTGTTTGTGCATTAAAAACACATTTGCACACATTAAGTTGCACAAAGCTGAGGAATGTTTAATCTTCGAAGCGTAAGTCAACTCGCATATGGTGAAATGTCTACGTCAATTTGTGACTGTTGTTGGGTTGATGAGCATATTCCCTGATACACCAATTATCCAAGTTGTGCAACGAATTGTGTTAGCTTGATGTAAATTGTCAGTTTGGAATTATACCAATTCCGTTTTACACCATTTGATATATGTATAGTATATATTTACATATATGTTTATGTCTGTGAGTTGTCTTGTGAAATCGTTATAATTGTGTTATAGGGAACTATAGAACTAAAAGAGATTTCTTTCAGGATAAGGCTTTTAGTTCTTTGGACTGAATTAGTTCAATCATGAACTACTTATTTCTAATTTATTTAATATAAGGCACGCTTTTATGTTGCTCCTAATGTCTTCAAGAAGGCTCTAAAGTGAAAAGAGAATGATATCATACCGCACATGGACAGATCCAAAGTAAGAATTTACCTTATCAGCGAAGACCCAAATGCTTTAATTTCGTATCTTCAACCTCTTAATGCTACATGTTTTAAATAATTGGACAACTGGGAATATCGCTTGACTCTATTTGTACATATGCAGTATGTATGTAAGTATTTACGTATATTGCGGTCCTCACACACATTTCTACAACGATGTTTATACTTTCCTATTTGAAACAAACTCAATTGTATAATACTTTTCGCGTTTTAACATGAATTCAGATCTGTGTTACGATGCTTTTGTGTTGCAATTTATGCGATAATGTTGCACAGGGAGCGAGCCAAATTTATTTGCACCGACACACGCTTAACAATTGTTTTTCGTTTTCATTATTTCCTTGAAAAATATGCAACATGAAAACGGATGGAATGGGTGTAAAAATAATGTTTTTGCTTTACAAAAAATGCAAAACAAAAAAAAAAAGAATGGACGCAGGAGTAATGTCGTATTGACATCCACATTCTTTAACACAATACCAATATTTGTTTTCAAGTCATGTTGCACTTCTACATATACAGGTATGTATATGAGCTTATCCAAACACTTGAGGTATGTTTTATTTATTAAGTCAGTTGTAACTTTGGTTATTTGAGTGTTTTGAGGTCAACTCTTGAATAACTCAAATTAACAATTTATTATTTTTTTTTTTGAATTTTCATATGCTTTGCTGAATTTCTGTTACTTATCATTATCACACTGCTGAAGAAGACTCTCGAAGAAGATGTCACATCTAAGCAAAATAGTGGCCCGATTAACAAGCCTGAATGTATCATTTAAAGTTGTAGCTAAAAGCCAACTGCAGACAGTAGTTTTGTCAATTGTTACTAAAGGGTTGTTATAATCAGTAGTGCCTAAAAGTATGCAACAACCTTTTTCGTGATTTTTACCAGAAATTAAATTTCTTTACTTCGAAATATTTTCTTTTATAGATATAAAACAGTGACATAATTTATGTTTCATTGAAGGCTGAGAAATGGTTTATTGTTAAAGTTAGCTTCTTTTAATTTTTTCAATCTCTCTATAGCGGCCTGCAATGGCATTCTAGAAAGTGTAACGATGATAAAGTAATCCACTAATGCATAGTATATAAAGTTTCTGATGTCGATGTGAAGTCTGGTCAGGGTGGTTAAACTAAGCAGTGGCCTGCAACGTCACTATGTAACCAACATAATGATTTAGTTATTATATGCTAATTATAATTTTAAAGTTCCACGTCGCAAGTGCGTCAAGTTGACAGTACGTGGATTTTAAAAACCTTTTGCAAAAAAAAAAAAAATTACGGATTTTTCTTATGGAACATCAAATAGTTGGTTTTATGCTTAGAAATTTACTACTGTTAATATTTTATTATTCTTCGATAGCACTTTCAGTGTTGAAATATTGATAACGCATTGAGATACATACTGATTCTCTCTTTTACTGTTTGTCAGAGTGATAGTCTTTCACTAATAAATTCGCAAAAAATAGTTAATGGTAGGTAATATGGAAAATTAATTTAAACAAAGTTTCTAAATTGATCACCCATTTACATACATGTATTGTTATTATTACATACATGTAAAAAGATGATGATGATTCTTAAGCTACATCGTTGTGATTGGTGTACTTTTTTTAAGTATGAAATGTTATGTAGCACAAAAATAAATGTAAACTTATGTAAAACAAACCAAGTCAACATGAAGTGTTTGAAAACCTTCATTCAACCATACAAACATGCAGTTAAACATAAATTCACTTGCATTCATACTTTGACACAATGTGCAATATGTCAACACTCGACAAAACACAACATCATGCTCAAACACCTCACTCACTCCACATCTATAAACACTCATTCCTTTTACATTCAAACTGAAACAAAACAAATTATTAAAAAAAAAAAGATGAAAAATGCATAAACAAAAGCAGACTTGCACGTACATGCAATAAAGGAAAACCACCATCCCAACAATGGATGTTGTGTTAAAACTCTTAAATGTTTAAGATGGTAGTCTATGATATGAATACAATGATGTTAAGCTAAATTGTTTCTTTCTGTGCGTTTTTGTTTGTTCTGTACAAATACATACACTGTGATTAACAAAATGCAAGATGTAAAGGACGAAAGAAGCTTATTCGTCATCTGCTGAAATCGAACAAAACTATAACATTAAAAAGAATCAGGAACAGCGTTGAAAATAAAACTTAATAAAGTGTTCGCACAACCCAAACAGCTGATTTACTCTATATTAATGCACCAATTATATTTGCAACTGCCAAGCAATTTATCGTGTGTTTCGATGCGCGAGATCATTGTACTCAAATCAAAATACAAAACACATTTTAGTTTTCAAGCCATGATCGTCTCTCATAATTGTCGAATTAACACTATTTAACAAATTTCTCTGTTTCAACATCCTGATATTCATACATAGGCATTAGTGTGTTGCTACATAAATGCCTTTGTTTGCAATTGAATTTGTATGCAATAGAAAGTTGTCATGTTTATTTACCTACAAACACTTGTATACACAATTCAATATAATAAAATGCTGTCAGTCAGTCTTTTGATATGTTTAACAAAAGTATGAAACGTTATTTTCTCGGCTTAATTTTGAGATTGTATTTGTTGAACTCCTTGTTAAGTTTCTTCTTGATGTATTAAAGTTAATGAAATGCAGTTAAGTTAAATTTACACATGCGTATGCATAACGCCAACTACAATTACATGTAAAGTAAAAAAAAAACGAAAACTCATGAAATATCCTGGCAGTAAGACAAATGCAAACTTCAAACACACATACGACTAAGCACATAAATATTGGATGAGGAAAACAATAAAAAATTCCTACCGAAATGGTAGGACTAGCATGATGAAAGCTTAGTAGTTTGTCAATTATTCGCCATTTTGCGAGTTATACGGACTGACTATATTTTAATTGCCAATAACCACTTTCCTTATTTATTTTCTCAAAAACGCGGAAAGGCTAAATCGATTTAAATAATTTTTATTTTAAATATACACTTTTTGGATTTCCAGCAGAACCAGTTTTTTTTACCAAAACCAAAGAACTCCTCGATTTCTATTCTGTACGCCTTCACAAATAGACAAATCTATCAAGCCCACCTTTTAAAATTTTTTTAGACGAAAAACGATAGATTCCCTAATTGTGGCTATAGGAAAATAAAATAAAACAATTGGTCACACTTAATCTTTTCTCTTCGAACAACAAACGTGAAATGACAGGATGGATTTGTGAAGTTTTTAATTTAAACTCTTCTTATGAAACGTTTTAGATTTTCACGAACACAAATATTGACCATATCCATTTCATTTCATTTTTTAAATTTTGATGTTGCTTCAAATGCCTGAAAATACAATTTGTACCTAGGTCCAGCGCCTACAAATACTAGATTTAAGATAATTCCTGAATTGGCTTAAACGTTCCCTTTACTTAACATTGCAAAGTTGTGAACACGGTTGGACCATCAGCTAGAAGTGCTTATTTTGCTATGAAAAAGTATAACTTTTTTAGGAAAAATTTCTTTCTTCCACCTAAGCAGACGTCACTGGGCTCATTCTTTCAAGTTAGTAAGTCACATATAGTATTTTATGCTGTTGATAGAAGTGTCTATTGCAGAGAATTTAATACTTTATGTGAATGTTCTTATACAAAAAGCTCAAGAAATAAATAGCACAGTTTCTATTACTTCGAAATTTTTCAAGAGTGTTTAAAAAAAAAAATTTGTCAAATAAATGTATTCAGCACTCATGTTGATAATGTGCAACATTGATTGTTATATAAGTAAAATATTAAATTAAAAATGATTAAAAATTAAAATAATTAAAAATAAAATAAAATAACTTTAATTTAAATTACATATCATATTATGAATGGTTCAATCAGCAATTGTGCTTTCAACCAGGGCATTCCAGTAATGTAGTTCATATGACCGATATCGAATATCGAATGGCAGAATTATTCAATTTCAATACAAAGTTTTCAATATGCAAAGGTATTTCGAGATGAAAAGGAAAATAGCTCAGGAGACTAGCAAAGTTGTTTACTTACTTTACCTTATTTAATTTTTTCTAATAGCTTTGAAATTAAAATATTTTTATTTTCTAATAACGGAGTTCAGCAGGCCTTTCTTTAAATCGTTAAAGCTAAAAATCTAGAAATTCTGTTTAGCGGCTTTTAGCTACGAATACAAATGTCTGCCATAAGTTTCTTAATATGAAAATATCTTGAAATTGAATTCGTCGCAATTTTAGCCTTTTATTTCATTGATAAAATTGTTAATTTTTGTATTCTCTAACACCAAAAGTTCACCAAAATAGCTAAATTTTTAGCAATTTTAGCAACGAAATAAAAATTTTAAATCACGACGAATTCAATTTCAAAATATTGCCAAATTAAGGAACTTAAGTTACAGAATTGTATTCGTCGGTAAAGCCGCTGAACAAATAAACCTGCAAAATTCGTTTTATGACTCCTACTACTGCTAATTTATATAACAGAATTGTAATTTTATTATCCAAAATACAGTTTCTGCTGAAGAAATTTAACAAAAAATTTATGTGTAAACTACAAATTTTTCCCAGAAACTCTCTTTCAAGTAAAAACACTCATAAATTTTATTAAGCAGTCTAAAAACTTTATAACAAAATATTGTTAAAAACATTTAAAAGAAATTTTTAAATGGTAAAAACAAGCTCAAAAACGATTGTTCTTCAAGATTCTTATTTAATAACTAAGAGACACTTCCGTTACGATAAGCAGCCTACAAAGCTATTCATTCTATAATTTTTTTTTATAATTAGTAGGTTTGTGTGTAAGTGTTTATTAAGAATAAAATTTTAAATGGACAAAAGCATATTCTCATTGATAAAAAAACAAATGCACACTGTATTTATTTCCAAAGTACTAAAGTTCACATTAACACTTTTGTATGTATGTGATTTTTGTTTTGCATGTGCATCTACATACATACATACATACGCGTACTATATTTATATTTTGCTATAATTCACTTGTGAACTTTTGTAACTTTTGATGTTGTTCAATTTGCTGTTTTATTAACTTTTAATGAACAAAAAAGAAAAGTTTCTTGTTGCTGTGGTTGTTATATCCGTTACTTATATTTGAAAATTAACACATTGTTGAGTACTACCGTTTTAAATTAACTACCGTTATAAACAAAACAAAACAACACATTCAGGATTCTTACACTATTTTCCGTTAACACTCACAAGCCGAGACAAGAATTTCACTAGAGTGCACGAACCTTTTTTAAACTCGGACTGCTCGTTGTATTTGTTGAAGCGTTAAATCAACGTCCGTTGCATACGAAAGCAAACCAACGAATGAATAAAATTCTATTACAGAAATCTGTCATGAGGCAGCAGCAGCAGCTGCTGCTTTTCTGTGTGGTGTTCGATTGCTGGATGCTGAATGAAAATATCCCAGCTGGCCATATCGTGCACGCATATGATGGATGATTTATGCAAGAAAATGTCGTTGCATGCTATTTTCGAGCCAGTGTCAAGAAAATCGTGCACAACATAAATATAATAAAATGTCTAAATATCATCAACGAATGCGTGCAGGACGATTGTGCCATTTTCAGTGATTATCATAAATAATGCTATAGGGGCACAAAGAAAAAATAATGAAAATTAAGTAAAAAGAAAGCTGTTCTTGCAAGCTAAAAAGCACTTAAAATACTGAAGAAAAGACCTCTAATGTATAATTTCCTGTGATTGATTGATTTTGCTTTTACTGCACAGGACTTTGTCTGTCATATTGTCATACAAAATTGTTGATAAAATACAATATCGATAACATGGTTGTAGATTAGCTTTGATAATTACCCATGCCACAAATATTGTTATAAAGTATCACTTACTCATTAATACAGAACAACTTGCAACGCAATCTGGCTTATTCCGCCATGCGTGTCATTTAACTTAAATTGCCACTCAGAAATCCTAAGTGATAAAGTAAATGCCGACGACAGTTTGGCTAACAGGGTTATATATGTTTGTATGTATATACACACATATAGTTTTGAAAATTGTTGCTGCATGAATACATTCTGTAAATGGGTGAGTATGGGGGAGTATCTGTGTATTCGCCAGAGTATGTAGCACGGCTGCCAGATTGATGATTTTTACTCCTTAAATAAGTAAAATAAGCTTGAAACATGTTTTAGCACACATTATCATCAATGACAACAATAACTCAATATACAAAATATTTATATACATTAAAACATACCGCAAAAAAGTGCATGTAGGAACTCTATCATAAAGTTCTTTTCTTATGCCGTTTCGATCTTCTTCGTCTATGCCGCATACTAAAAGGTTTGGCGCTTTAAAATTTTCTGTTGTATTGTATTGTTGCGCTAAAAGCAACAGCGTTTTGCTTTTACCCAGGTCTTATACTATTTATCATTTTAGTCTATCATGTAAATCGAATGAGTGGACGTAACCTTTAAAATTATTTAAACAAAGTGAACGGTTTGGTGTTCTTTGACAAAATTTTATGGATTTCTTGTGAGCTATTAAACATTAGGGTGGGGAACAAAACAGGGTAAATGCTACCTAAAGAAATATATCAAACACTTTGAGTTGTATCAACGAACAATTAAACACCTACACTCGCTAAAATAAATTTTTTGAAGTTGTTTACTGAAATACAAAAACATTTTGTTTTTTTTGTGCTTGTATGGACGGTGTGACGCTTCGATGGGTTTCATAGTGTGGGATATTTTACCCTTGAAATACATACAACCTCATAAATTTTACTGCTTAATTTTCAAAATTGATTTATATATTAGACCGAATAAACTGCATTTCTTTGACCCCTTTGTCTCTAAAACTGACGATTTTTTCACAATCTTATCTGGCATCCCCGATTGGTAGACTGTTCTTAGGATTGTTGCACAAGGAAAATGCTCACATTTTATTGTCGGCTTTTATTTACAAGTGTTGGGATATGTAGTATTGTACTTGTAATATGTGTAGTGCTTTTATTATACGATGGTAATCTAGAAAATTATTTGAAAGAAGTAAAAACATGCCCTGCGAAATCATGTTTATGCATGAACAAATGTGTTTGATCCCATGTTCTTCAACCTTTCTTGATATAAACATTTTTTCAAATTTTTAAATAATTTAAAATACATTTCTGAAGAAGTTTTCCAAAGGCAAACGAAATATTGAATAAATGTAAATAAAATAACTTTTATTTAAAAAACACCAATAACTCAAAATCAAAACAATAAATTTCAAAAATGGAAAAACTATGATTGTTGAAAAACACCCACTCGGTTGAAAAATATTTATAAGTACTGAACGGTTAAGGGTACTCGTCCTTTGCTGTACTATTCTCCAATTTACTTAAAGTCCGATTTAGTCATAATAGACAAATGTAGATTTATAATTCAGTGTGGGAGTCATGACTGGTAAATGAGATTTAGTATAAAAGTGCGTTGCTACTTAATGACTTTTCAGTTTGCCTTGTAATTATGGCTACATATGTATATACATTTATAATGCTTGGGAAATGGGTGTAATAGTGTATGATTATTTTTTTTAGTTGTGTGTTTGTGTATAAAAATATTGATGATGAGTCCACTATCAGTATTATTTGTTTGCTTATTTATTTATTCTTTTTTATATTTTATTTTGTATTACATATTTCCTCTATAATATTTTCTTCGAAACATAAGGAGACATTTTCATTGAAAGAAACATGGAAAATGATGTAAGGACAAGACGTAATTATTGCAGGATAAAATTAAAGAATAGCTAAAGCAGGTTTTGTTTTATTATTATTATTTTTCCTTTTGGTCCTGTTTAACATTATTGTTGGTTGCTTGCTACTTGTGTAACTAAATAATAATATTATCTAAGAATATATATATATATATTTATATATATTCGTACATATAATTAGATATAAAATTACAAATGCCGTAATGTACAACATGTTACAAGTCTCGGTAATTAAATATTTTACTTAATTAATTGCTCGCATACCTTAAATATTTTAATATCTTTTTTTTATCGTTACTCGCTTCCATTTTATGAGCTTCTTTGTATAAAAGTAGGTATGTATGTGCATGCGCTAGTATTATTATGATTATCCATGATATCAGTTAAGTACAAAAGTATTAATGTAGCAGTCGTCTGTCTGTCATAAACTTCTTTCATCTCAAGTATCCAAGAAAATAACAAAATAAAAATATTGCTGCCACTAACTGATGCTCAGCAGATCAACAAGAATTATTTTATGCCAAGAAGAAGATTATTTAGTTTATTTATTAGTTTACTTTTAATGTTGTGGCAAATTTATTATTACATCTTAAATGCTTGCCACAAGCAAATATTAAGTATGTAAATGCATTATTATTTGAACAAGATTTTCATTATGGGAAAACTTTTAAAAGGAATTATGGTTCAATAATTTATAATAATAAAAGTAACAACAGCACCAGCTGCCTTAACCTGAAATAACCGGTTTAGATTAGTATGACAGTAAGCTGAATTGAAGGAGTCAAAATCAGCTGATATGAACCAGAACAGGGAATCATGTGTAAAAATATATTTGTTCACTTCGATATGTTAATCGTATGGTTTTATTAAAAGAAAACTTGTTTATAAAAAAATAATTTTATTTATGTAAAAATATAAATTTATTATCTCACTATTTTGTCGCATTTTAAAATGTTAAAAACTTTAAACGTATTTAAATTTAGTTCAAGCAGGTGTGGTAGTTTTAGTATATTTACAAAATGATCACACAATTTTTATAAGCAAATTTCGGGTTCAAAATAATTAAATGTATACACTAATCTTCGAAAAGAACATGTTTATTGTTAAAAAAGTAGTAAATTGTAAACAAATATTTTACGATTTTTTTCTATTTGTTTTTTATACCGAAATTAAAACAAAATTAAATGATTAATTGTACGCATATCTCCAATTGATTCGGTTCCTGTTGAAGCATTCGTGCATTAAATTTGGAAAATGAAATTCTTTTATATAATAAATTTGTTGTTTCAACTGTCATATGTACTTCACTGCTATGGACAAGTTTTTCCTTTTATTTGTTGAAATTATTGCTTGCGACTTCATGGATGGCAAATAGACAAGTTTTTAAACATATTTTTAATATTAAAGCACAATCGTCCTCAAACTTGGTAAAGGAGAATATTTTTGTCTTGTTGCTTGTATTTGCATTGATTGCTTAATGGGAGAAAGAGAGTGAGTGAGGCATGAAAGAAAAAGCATAAATTGGAAAATTCATAAAAGAAATATTTCACTGAATTTAAAATCATATTTGGAGTGGAAAAAATTGTACTTTAAAATTTATGTTCGTCTGTCTGAAAAGAAAACCATCATTAACAGTGTGATGTGGTTCGCCTCACTGACTGAAAGACTTGTCATCAATTGCTTTACAGCTGATCTTATTTTTCTTTTTTCGATTTAAACCTCTGTTGTCAGTCAGTCGTCTTCCATTTACCAAATAGATATTATTTTTTATGTTGCCTTATGGAAAGTGCTTTTAGCATTTGCCTTTTCATATTTTGTTCATTCATATTTCTTTGGCTTTTTAGTTTATGTATGAATTTCGATTGCAAATTGTTCATTTTCCTTTTTGGACAAAAAATTAGTCAAGTCAGCCGTTCAGTCATTTTATGACAAAGTTGTTGCACATCAATAGGGCAAATACAAGAAAAAAAATATTTATATCAAAACAAAACCTTGAAGCAGAAGGATTCAGCATTCTCAATGGAATCGAAAAAACTTTTTGCTTTATTTTACTTTTTTTACGAACAGCTGTGTCCTTGTTGCCTTAATTTTTCTTTGCAGTTAAATATTTTTCTTTTTGTTTCCTTGTAAAATTGCATTTGTATTCTCCTGTTTGCCTTTCGATCCTGGGGAAAGGAAAATTGCGATAAAAATTGTGACAACGGCAATATGTATTACTGTTACTACTGATGGAATGCCATTGATAATAATAGGAATAAACTGAATAAATTATACAAATTGTCCGCCTCCATCATTTCGCGTTGTTATTGCTTTTTGTTTATTTGTTGTTGTTGTTTTTTTTTAAATATTTTTTCGGACAGTTACATACATATTTACCCAAACAATGCAGTGCAACGTAGCAGCATCGCATAGCATGTGATTAATACATAAATTGTCACAATATTTAAAACAAGAGAACTACACATTTTACAGGGTTCTTTGTTGAGTGATGTGTACAGTAATAAAAGAGCTTTTATTTTTAATTTAAATATGTACACATGGGAATTAAATTACTTTTATTAGTTAATTAGCTGAAAAGTTGATAAACTTTCTTTCTTTGGGCAAACTATCTTTAGTAAAGTTAATCTTACTCTCGTGTGTACAACCTCTATGTAAGCAACTTTTTATTTCTTTCATTTATCATCGAATTTCAAAATCCACGTCGCGAATGAACTTCTACAGCCGCTTACGACTACTCACCCAACAAATCATCCAGGCAGCAACAACATGTGCTCATACATACAACAATATTTTAAAATAATATTTTGCGTTTTGGGAAAAAATAAAAAGAGTAGATTGACACAACTTTATGCACCAATACGAATGCTAATATCTGTGCAAATATTTTCAATTCAAATCCAAAATCTTCGTCATTCTCAATAATCTCGGTAAATAATAACTTATGGAAATTCACACCTTTTGAAATTAAGCACCTCATAATGTAAGATTCCTTCACAGTTCATAGCAGACCCATATCGTTTGGCAGATTGCATTATTTAACTTGACCAGCCATAAATTAGAGATATTTATTTACATATACAATTCAAGTGGCGTGCTGCCCAACTTTCCCTTCCTTCTCTTCTGGAGTGGGAAAATTTATTTATTGTTGTGACTTTCGGTCAAGTGTTTTCACTTTTCAAATTCTTATTTTTTATTATTTTTTATTTTATATCGGTCAATTATTCTAATAAGGCCTTGTGCAATATCTTATCATGACATTGAAATTATTGGTAATAGCTTATCGTTTTCAATCTAAACGAAAATTACAATATAAAATACTGCAAAATATTGCAACATTTCAACAGTTGTTCTTGCTTTTGCCACCACGTACAACATGAAGGTCTTTGTTTTCATCGCTTTGACAGTGGCCACTACTTGTGCATTCGATTTGCGACGCAGTGCTGAGCTTAAGCAGCGTAATATTGTTGCACCTGCGATTGGAATAGAAGGCCGCATTACCAACGGACAGGATGCTGCTCCTGGCCAGTTCCCTTATCAAGTTGCTTTATTCTGTAAAGCGGAAAAACCTTTGCACTTTTGTGGTGGCTCCATCATTAGTCCAACTTATATTTTAACAGCGGCTCATTGTACTGCAGGTGTTTTGTCGATTGACGCCTATTTGGGTTCGACCAAACGCACTTCTCCTGAGCTTATTCATCATATTCCCAAGGATCAAATTTATACGCATCCAAAGTACATTCCAGCTACTGTAAGTAACGACATCGCCTTGCTTAAGATGCCACACACCGCATTTACAAAAACGATACAAGCCATTAAATTACCAGCCCGCTCTACTTCCTACTCGACATATACTGGCGATGAAGCCATCACCTCTGGATGGGGCCGTACATCTGATAGCAGCGGTGTTAGTGACGATTTGAAATATGCTTCCTTCGAAATTATCAGCAACACAGAATGTAGAAGCGACTTTGATATTTTGGTTACATCCAAAAAAATCTGCACCTCAACTCCCAATGCTGTTTCCGCCTGCCAAGGAGACTCCGGTGGTCCTTTAGCTTTGGCTTCAACTGGAACTCAAGTTGGTATAGTTTCATTCGGCTCCAATAAGGGTTGTACAAAAGAAATTGCAGTAGTCTACACTCGTGTCACCAGCTACTTAGACTGGATCGATTCCATCATAAACAATTAAATACCATTATCTGGTATTCTACGAACACGTATTTT
>BGZK01004087.1:0-16406 GCA_005406025.1 Eumeta japonica | reverse complement strand
CATTATGTATGTAATGCACCTAGACAGACGACAGAGTTAATTTGCGTTAAGAGCTCACTAATTTGAATGAAAATTTTTCGGTGACAGACGACGATTTCTATATTTAGTGAACTGTGAAATTGCTTTGTTGCAAATAGGTGTCTATTAGACAGCAATTATTTTTTTTTTGCTATTTGAAATATTTCCATCTCAGAGTACATAATTTACACATAAAATGAATAGATAAAAAAGAACAAATAAAACAACTTATTTTTTAGTATGTGTTTTCATTCATTCACAATAGTAAACAAAATGTAAAAAACTGACTTCGACGATGCTGCCATATTATGCAACTGAATTTAGTTTAAATGCAGTTTGATTTTGTACATTTATGATTGAACATTCGAATGAGGATAATGCAAATTAATGCTGTCGTCTGTCTAGGGTATAACATTATCATGGATATACGATAAAAACTATGTGGAATTTTGTATTAAAATAGAATTGTTATCTTCCGTACATAATATTTATACGTGGTTTGTTTTAAATGGAATTAAGTATTAAATACCACTATTTTCCCCAGCATTATATTACTTTTTTTGGACTATAGTGTGAGTCGCATATAGAGTCGTTAGAGCTAAATGGGTCAAATTCTATTAAAAACAGTTTAATATGTTTATACATTTTTATAATATCTTATATCCATTTAGTTAAAATCCCTCGGCATTTGATAACTGTAATTTCTTCTTGAAATTTCAGTTAAAAAAATACAAGGCTTGGAATAGAAACTTTAATACCCTCCAACCATTTATACACCAAAAAAAAAAAAAATAAATAAATAAATAATAATAAGTCTACTCCACCTGACGTACGAAGACGGGATTGGAACGCACATCAGTTCCTGAACATGCATCTAACGAAGCAGACGTACCAGCGTGAAATATGCAATGCATTTTCGATTGAAATTACACGAGAATATTTAAATAATAAATACTTACGCCCGTGCTTAAGTACCTTTACTAGTTTCATTAATGCATCTACCTTTTTCACCAAAATAAAAGTCGCAAGTTCGTTTACAGGCCCAATTTATTGAGAAATCGGTTTTCGTTATATCTGTGATAAAATAATTTTTATTTTACTTTCCAGACTTGAATTCTCTACTCTGGAGCCCATTCATTTAAATATGTCACGTTTTTTAGCTCTTCTTAGAGTAACGTTTTTTCCTCTGGTCCACTTAAAGCTCAGCCTGTGCTATGCTTTAAATGTACTACTTATCTGTATTGCCTAGTTATTTTCGTTTGGACTGTATAATGTTTTCTACAAACAGACGGATGGACAGACGGACGAACATACTAAGATCGTCTTAGTTTGTATCACTGATCAATGGTTTATGGGGTCTCGGATAAAAATTTCACTTCATTACATACGGATTTTTCGGTTGAAGGGAATAATAAGTGCATATTTTTCATGTATATGACATAAACTGAAAAATAATATCTAAAAAGTGACGTATACGATAAAATGAAAAGAAAAAATCTTAAGACTAAAATATTTGTTCTATCGCCTTGAATATTTTTGCATAATAAAGAACTTCGCACATAATATCTGACAAAAATAATGGACCACTTTATACGTATTATTTTTTCAAACAATGTCGAAATCATACAATTTTATTAATCCATTTGCTGGTTCAAGTTCTTTCTAAATTATTGCTTGTGATTAATACCGGTCAAAGAAGACAAGAAAAGTAAAATAAATGACAAAAAAAAAATCTCTAAATAATTGCTGGTGTTTAATAAAATGTAAATATAGACAGAAAGTATTAATGGAGTTCGTGGCTGTGGTTTAAGCGCCACTACAAGTCCGAGTTCGTGGCCAAAGGTGCTAGGGTCAATTTGTGAACTGTAAATTTTAATCAGCAGATAGAGTGTGTGCCAACTAATTGTTTAGCCATGAAATTACAATGACTTTACCTTCGGTAAAAATTTTACAGTAATGTAACATCTTAAGTTTTGAACAAGACAGACGGAGTAGTCAAGGTTGACTACCGATATAACAAAACCAATGATTTATTTATAATAACGTTAAAATTGGCTATGGGCATCTTCAACGATAACCGTAAGTACCGCCCCAGATATACAGGTTACCTTAAAGGTTATATTTATATTCAGTGAATATATTCACTATAAAATTTATAAACAAAATTATAATTTCCATAGATTTTAAAGCAAGCGTCTTTTCATTATAAAATTAAATAAATAACTAAATAAATAAATATTAATATTATTACGGTTGCTTACAAACATTTTTATTACTTTAGTTTTATGGTAATAATTATGCCCTAAGCTACAATTTTATAGCAATTATGTTTGTCTGTATTTTAGTTGTATAGGGATTGTGACAATTGGGTGTGTGTTTGTACTTATAATTAGTAAACGATTCAATTAAAACGCATGCTGGGCAAGTGGATAAGAATTACATGGAACAAGGCGACCTCTGGATGAAATAATCATAAATTATTCTGCCTGTTCAAACCTACTGGATATAAAAGGAAATTTCTGGAAATTTATCGAAGCTATGATCCAGAAAGCAGACGAACTGTCGGCGATGCTGAGCCAAGTATAAATAGTGGTCGACTTTAAGCTCAGAAGTCAGCATTGTTTTAAACCGCGGAGCGTTCTAATCAAAGATATCAAGTAATTAAGTGTTTATTTTGGAAGAGGGAAACAAATACAAAAATCCGCAAAATATTTTAATAAGGTAAAACGTAACAAAGTCTGTACATAAGCCACTAAATGTCCTTAGTTTATGCAACCATACAATAGCTAAAATCTGGCAACACCATAGTAAAAATGGTATATTCAGTATACACCACTCTCGAAGTTGTTGTACAAGTGTGCCTTTTGTTTTGTTTACAAGCGTTCCATTAGACATCAACTTGGTATGAACATGATGTCGAACATCGCTTCATGGCTAATGTGGACCGTTGATTTTCATGTTTCGCTCATGTTCTGGCATCAGTGCTCGTACTTATGGCTAAACATCGATGCTCACCCGTGGTTCGCCGTCAAAAGTTATTTTATTGTTGTTTTTTTCTCTTATAAAAAAGCATTATGGTGACCGTACATCTACAGTCTTTAAGAATGTACAGTTTATTGCTTCTCTGCGCAGTCATGTTCAAGTCGATGACACGTGGAGCCGTGTTATTACAGTGAGTGCAGGAAATCGATTTGGCCAAGCAATTTCAACAGAAGGTTTCGCTGGATTATTTTTCACAACTTTCGTTGCGGATTGTCGCGAAAAAAATATGTCGTCGCTGTCAATTCTTTGTATGGTATCATCAAAAATCAGATAATAACGTTGGTAATCGTGGTGGCAGTTCGGTACCGCCGAAATTATTTATTGCATTGTAAAACATGATTGCAGTGCGTAAAGCTGGTTATGCAAGATAGTCAATCCGTAAAATAGTGCTATCCTTGCGATCATTTATTTCGATGTGTTTCTTCCACCAACAACAATTTTTATTTCGGTCGGTTGAGCCATCCCTACAAATAATTATTTGGTTACATGGTCGAAAAGGGTACTTTTGGGAGTACTCCTATGTAACGCAAGCATAGACCATTTCATTGCATTTAAGAGTTTTTTTGTAACGACTTGATAAGACTAGAAAATGTTTGTTGTTGGTGGTTATGCTTAAAATGTTCTAAATAAATTTAATAAAACAAAATAGAGCTGTTTTTATTGCCCCATAAAGTAATACTCTATTCAGTAGTGGCAAAAGTACTTCCAAAGTGGTATATGTAGATATTCCATTAACTAATTTTATAGAGTACTCCTGGGAGTAGTTTTGGGAGTACACCAGTGTAAGGTCGTCTAGTTCTAGGACATCACAATGTAAAAGGAGTATTATTACTTCATATATTTCAGATACTTTTGGAGTACTCCTACTCCATTATGAAGTACTCCATACACGCATCTATAGAGTACTCTCGTTGTTTGTAGGGATGCTCCGCTGTAGCAATATGGATTTTAGGCTGAAGACACTATTGACCCATAATGCGTTGGGAGGGTGATATCGAAGCTTTATTCTGATAATGCTCAACTTCTTTTACCTTGAAATGGATGATGCAAAAGCTAACGAAATGTGCTACGTATAACTCGGCTATGTTTATCGACAGATGTTCCGAATGAATACAAAATTACAACAAATCATGTACGAGAGGCAAGGTCGAAAGAACATTATAAAGAACATAATTTTAAATTGAAATTATCTTCGAAAGAATTTCTATTATTGCAACAAGGCTTTCAAACAAATAAAAATTTTATGCAACAAAGACAAAAAAATGGTTAAAAGTATTTATACTTTAGAACAAAACTTTGTACGAAGGAAGTTATAAAAACAGCTTTAGCAGTCTCATAAAACAACTGAAAGGAAGATTTGCAGGATAATTTTTTTCAAAATTGTAAGAAATACTTTTTATGTAATTCAAAGAATACAAAAAAACAGTGATAGGGTTAAAAGCACCATTAGCTTAAAATCTTTACGGAACGATTTGATTTAAATTATTTTTGTGGATGATTTTGAGTTGTTATGTGTCTGACTGCACTCACTCGTTTTGTTTGTCACATTGGCGTTTAAATTTGTTCTGTTATTTGTTGATTTTTTGTTACGTTTTCTTTGTATTTCCGTTTTCTTTATTGTACTGATGAAACATCACATACAAATGTGTGACCTTCCCAGAGAAGTCTGGTCTACGGTTATTTCCTTTCACGCATATCCAAATCACAAGCAAAGCAAATTTTGTTGCTGTTAATTTTCTATTGCACAACCAAATAACGTTGCTGTAGGCATGTATGCGGCAATAATTGTTCGTTAAATTGTGTACAGTTCAATGCCTCAATTGCAGGGTTCTTTGCCTTTTCTTGTCTTGTTTGATATTGAAATTTTTGTTTGTTATTATTTCGGCAAAGACGGTCATAAGTGTAAAATTAATTTCTTTTCAGGTGGAAAATTTATAAAAGTTGGATCCAGATATACATTTTTATATACATACGTATGTACACAGTTGTAATTGTTTGTGTATGAATGTGCATTCAATTTAATGTAAGTACTTGCAATTTTTCCAGCATTTTACGTTTTGGGTGTAGTAATGAGATTAATTTTAACAAGGTGGAAACTAAGGATGAGATAAAATAAAGGCTGGACTTTTTATAAGCATCATCCTCTCTCTCTCTCTCTCTCTTCATAAAACACACGCACATCACGGGATTTAAACGACGCTGGGGTCGCATTGCCACATTTATAGTGAATTTTAATATGACGGCACTCATAGTCTACCGAAAATATTTTAGTCCGATCATTAACAATTGCTCAATATTATAGTCGAAATATAAACCATTTGCCCATTTTAGTAGAATATTATTAGCGGTGAATTTATTTGCTAATGTATCCATTTATTATTCTATTCGATAGCACACGCGATATCGAAAGCGGTAATTAGACCCCAGTACCTCGCTTCTACAGTTCTTGCATCGAAACTTTTCTCATGAAATAAGAGAATTGAAAAGGAAATAATGTGGATTGAAGCAAGAAGATAATTTTCTTTTTTTGCAGAAATATTTTTGTTCCATTAACATACATATGAGAACTATCTGTCATTATAAATATTTTCCAATGAATATTGGAAAGATGTGAACAAAAGACTCTGTATCAGTGTTTCAATACTTTATATTTATATTAAAAAGTAACGTAATATTCCTGTATTAATTTCAGTACTTTTGTTGTGTCATGTATTACGATAACCTACAAATCCTATGTTCTATCATATTGTTGTATTATGATATCCTACTGCGAAATTCAATAGAGAAATCTTACGGCTAGCTGTGAAAATGAGCCTGGGGCTAATTCTGTCATTCGGTTGCGAGCGAGTTCTACTCGAACGATCGATTTCTTATACATATGGGAGTCTTTATTCGCTATCGAATAAAATGTATCGAAGTGTTCATTCGAATGCAACCTTGCGAGTTTTACTGTAGACAGAAATTAAATCGATATTATACTTTGTTAAAAAACGGAGATAAAGGAACTGTAGATTAACTTTTTTAATTAAAGAATAATGTAATAGTCAGAATGCTAAAAGAAGCTTTGCTTTTCTTTTACTGAAAATGCTTTATTCTACAAATTTACTTAAATTTGCTCTAAATACCAAATGGTAGCGTTTTAATTAGGGATATAATTTCTTTTAGTAATATTTTCACAGAAATCAACCTTTACATATATGTATATATATATGAATATACATATGTATATATTGCAATGAAGGTGAAGACTCTATTTGAAATGCAAAATTGTTATATGAAAAGCCATCTGTGTAATCTGATTTAACTTGTATTAATGATAGTTTCGAGTGTAATTGCGCAAATATTGTTAAACTAGAAACCCACCTTTTATATGAATGCGAATCCGTTATAGAACACATAAAATAAATAATTAAGATGAATTTAAAATAATTTTTTAAATACTACAGCGTTTTAATATAGTCAGGCTTAAAACGCTAATCAACATTGAAAAGAAATTATATATCAATAAAAGAGAAAGAGATGAATACAATGTCACACTGTTGCTTTTAAGCTTACTCCGGTAACATCGAGTCAAGTGTTTAGTGATAATTTTTTTTTGTTTTGCCATCTTTAAAACAACCTTTCCAGCTTTTTATACTACTTCGTTTTAAGCCTTGCCGAAATAATTTTAATATCTACGATATCAGAAAAACTAACCGATGAACACATACATAAAAAAACAAGTAAGAACGCTATATTCTATTCAATCGTTCCAACAGCACTAAGCTAACAACGCTACCAAGAATTGATTTAAAAAATCACTGTCGCGTTCAAAACTTCAAGGCACGAAAGACAATTCGATAACCAATAAGTTGACAACGCTGATGCATTTCCAAATTGTTTTTGTTTTTACATACAACAAATTTTCCTTCTATCCTTTTTTTTCACATGGGTACATGTGTTTTTAAACATAAACACAATGTTCAGCTTCCAGCGCATGCCGAGAACAAATATATTTCCATGTGTGTGGGCATTAGGGACGCAACGATACACCATTTCGCCGATCCGATACTCAAAAATAAATATCGCCGGTACGCTTACTGAATTACAAATTTAAATAGAGTAACTCTTCTATTATGCAAAAGAACAGTGTTGTTAAATGTTTATAAAATTTTCAATACATTTCAGTTTCTAAAATTCAAATTTTCAAACTACAAAATATCTGCAATATTTACGATTTTCCAAAAAAAAAAAAAAAACACGATGGCATTCAGTTTAGTGTAACTCAAGAATTAAAATTGATATTAATAAGACTTAAAAAAGAATTGAATTCATGTTAACAAAACATAAATTATTGTTTCTGCACAGTGTAAGATATTGATAATGAGCCAATTCAAACTGAATGTGTTACTGTTTATTTTCTAAAATCATCAAAATTTTCAAACATATTTATTATCTTACAAAATAAACGATGGCATTTAGTTTAGTTTGGCTCAAGATTTGAAATTTATATTAAAAAGGTTTAAAAGACAACAAATTCAGTTTGAGATCATGTTAAAACAAAATTAAAATTATTAAAACAACACTGTAATTGATTAATATTGAAAATTGATATTAATAAGATTTTGTTTTAAAACAAAGTGTTCCCAAATTTTGCGGAGATAGACGATTTCTTAAATCCGTTTGAAACAGACCAACAGTGGAAAACAGTCTCTTAGATGCGACAGAACTCATTTGAAAATTTAAGTATTTCTGCGCCATTTTCTTTAAATTTGGGTGAATAAAAAGAGCAAAATAATCTCATTATGTATTCTGTTTTATTTTATATTCTGCTTTTAATATGTCATTTCTCATAGTAGTCATGCAAAAAGGAAAGAGTTGAAAATTGAATTTTTGTTCAAAAGACGCTAAAAACTATAAGTATTGGCGTATCGACAGAAAAATATCGCCGATATCGATATATAGGGAAATTAGAAGTATCGCTGATATATCGGTGTCGGTTGCATCTTTAGTACAAATATACCACATGCTTTAATACATTTGAGCAGAAATATGAAAACAAACTTATAATAAAATAAAATAATTGAGTCAGTAGAGGCAGGCTCGTACATAAAAGTTTCCGTATTTCATACAATGTGTATATAGAAAATTTAAATTATAGTTTATAAAACTTTGTTGTTGTACAGTGCTGCCACAACAACATCTTGAAAATTTTACCTCTCAGGCTGTTATGGTTCCACGGTTACAAGCTCTAATTTTTTATGGAGGTCCACTGTTGTTTTATAGTCATTATGGTTTTAGTTTTTGTTGTTGTAGCAGTACAGTTGCAAATTTCAGCTCTTTAGCTGTTGGTTTAAAAGTTACAGCTAATTTACCTTAAAATGGGGCACCTGTTGTATGGGCACTCCATGGTTTTATGTTGTTGTTGATTAGAGTAACTGCAGCTACTTTTTTCTTAAGATGGGTCACCTGTTGTTTAGAGGCACCCTTTATTTTTATGTTATTGTTGTTTTAGCGGCTTGATACAACAACATCCTGTGAAAATTTCAGCTCTCTAGCTTTTACCGTTTCGGAGAATGGAGCCTGTGACGGACGGACGAACGGTGTAGTCAGCACTAAGTTTTCGTATGACTTTTAAGGTACGAAACCTTTAAAAAAGGTAAATTTTTCAACGAAACAAGCAAAAATTAAGAAATTGTGGTTGGTTATTTAGCCTATATCCCATTTATTTTCAACCTGACTTTTTTCATTTTTAATCCTGAAGCAGTAGAGGCATTGAAAACCATTAATTTAAAATTTGAGGCAGGAAATTATCTAACGGCTTCAAAAAAGGCGTTCCAAAACATGTCTATTTACTAAACAAATCTAATATACCCTTTTGGTAAAGGGTATAAAAGAGTTAGAAATATTTCTAATATATGAACTAAAAAATATTCGAAAAATCAAAAATCATTATTTAGAAAAGAAACCGACATTTATGAAGCCAATACCACTGGTTGGAAAACTGAGCCGATCACAATAAAATTTTTTTCTTTACTTTCAAGTAATTCAACTATTTGGTCACAAAAAGCTTCAACGAATGCCAAGTGATATATGTATGTACATACATACATAATAGGTAGTAGCTTCTTCTTTGTCATTAAGTGTACATTGTTGCATACACCATTTTAGTTAAACACTAAAGGCAGAGTTTAGAAATGAATTCTTGTTCGTTTCATTCAAAACACCATATAATTGAACTAACGCCAAAAATTGCTCTTTTCAATTATTGACAAGCACCATCAAAATTTGAGAATGACGGGGAAAATGCAAAACAAACCTTTGCTACCCAAAGTATTATTGCCCGAGGCTATGCCATTCTCTCACAATGTTTGTGTATGAGTGTCTACGTGTTTGTTTGTTTGTTTTGTAATCCAATCATAAAGTAACCCCCTTTTTCAAATACTGTTATTCTTTTATTTTTCCCTTTCATGTCCTTTCTTTAATAGATTGCGTTTGAGCTGCAAAGCGCTTTCAATGCAAAAAAAATAACATAATGAAAGCATTTTCACATTTTGCTACAAATGATTCGCTTGCATTCCAAAAAAATTTGTTTTTCCTTTTTGCATATGAATCATTTTTTATAATTTATTCTTCTGCTTTAGCATTAAAAACGATTAAATGCTTTAGTTTTGTTGGATCAATGTTCTCATTTCATTTGAAGCGTTTTATTTTATTTTGCCTTGCAAGATTCTATTCTATGCTGCCATTAATAAGATGGTATTTTTAGAAAACAATCAAATCAAAATCACGATTTTTTTATCGCAAGTCTTTTCAATTGTCTTAAAATAAAAGCGAATAAAAGTCACGGTTGTTCTGCCTACATAAAGATGTTTGCGTTTTATTTTTTGTTTGTTATTTTCTTGTTGTATTTTTAACCATTAAATAGGCAAAAGCTCAAAACGAAGAAAATTTATTTTATTTTTGACCACCGAACAATGAATTGGTTTGTGTATGTGGATTTGTGATGAATTGTTGTGTTACAGGTAGGAGTTACAGTCACCCTAAAGTAGAATGTTGCTGATAAGTAATACGCGCTTAGCATAGCGCTGTAAAGCGCAACCCTAAATAACAGCGCTAACGTAATGGTCTAAATCTGACATGTCTTATTTAAAAACATTGAATGGCAATAAAAATGTTAAATTTCCTAAATTGATGTGAAAGTAATTATTGTAACAGGCTAGGGTTTGGGGTCCGGAATTCCCATGGAATTCTAGAAAATTTTCGACGGAAATTGAAATTTTTAGAAGTTCACGGGAAAAATTTTATTTATTAATTTGTTTTCCACTTTTTATTTTTTAATTTCGTTGAAATTAAATACATTTAAAGACATTTAGCTTATATAATTTTATTTTAATATTATTTTAGGTCAAAAGCCCTTTTTAGTTGTTATTTGCCTAGCCTTTCAGCATGTCTTTATGCCACCGACATTTCGCTGATGCTACTCGACTCATAAGAAGACAGTTCAAAAAATGTTCAAACATTTACTCCATATTCTAATAGTTCTAACATCTCTTTCTGTATTGCTACATATGTACTTACTTTTCTCAGCAACTTTCATAGAACGAGCTACCGACGCGTCGGTTGCTACGGTTTGTATATTTTTAAGTATCAAAAAGTAAAACATTTTCAAATATCTGCTTATTTTCAATAAGTGATATTTCCTTTTTATAAAACGCTGAAGGCAAAAAATGCTATAAAGGAGGCATTAATAGACTTTAATTTAGCACATTTATGGGATGATCAGCCTCGTTATGGTAACGTTAATGGGTTTTAATTATAAAGATGCCGTGGAAGCACCAAGTCGCCGAGGTAACAATCTGTCAGTGGCTTGATTCCATTTTAAAACACATTTTGATCAGCTTGTGCTAATAGAAACACCATTTTCTGAAAAATTGCTAAGGCAATCAGAGAAAAAATTTACCAAAGTCGTAGTGATAAAATGTTAGCACTAATAAAGTTTTTAAAAATTCCGACTCTAATTCAAAAATTTCAAAAACTTTTAACTTTTAAATGTGCGCGTTGCGGTTGGAATATTATCTAATAATTGAAAGGATGCAGTGGTCAAGATGATACTAAAGCCGGGTAAAGATTTGACTAAGGCTGAGTCATATAGGCCTATAAGCTTACTGCCAACAATGTCAAAGCTCTTCGAGAGCTGCTTGTAGTCAAATTGCCTCCCATACTAGCGGAACGTAATTGTATCCCAGACCATCAAATTGGGTTTACGACAACATATAGTACTATTGAACAAACGCATAGATTGATTCAAGTCATAAAGATGCTTCAGCAAAAAGTTATTGTTCAACTCTATTTCGATGTATCTCAGGCTTTGACAAAGTTTGGCACGAAGGCCTGATTCTAAAGTTAAAGGTATATTTGCCTACGAACATTGTAAAGCTTTTAGAAGTTTAAATCACTCCCGAAAGTTTGTAGTGAAGGAGGGTAGTTTTGTAAGTTTACCTAAATATATTACCGGTGTGCCACAGGGGTGCCCACTTTTGTATTTAATATACACGTCTGATATGCCAGTTGGTAGCAATATTCACACATCTACATTTGCCGATGATACAGCTTGCCTAAGTACACAAAATGCCTCAAGAAGCGTCCCGACATCTCCAGAAATATATTTTTGAGTTTGAGCAGTGGTTAAAGCTCTGGAGAATAAAAGTAAATGAACAGAAATGTGTTCACGTGACATTTACACTACCAAGGAAAACATGCCCGCCAACTCAAGTTGTTACCCAACACTCATGCGTAAAATATCTTGGTATTCACCTAGATCAGCGGCTTACTTGGAAGTTCCACATTAAAGCAAAACTAACACAAATGAAGCTTAAATTGGCTCAGCTCCATTGGTTGATAGGAAGAAACTCCACGCTCAGCCTAGATTGTAAACTTTTAATATATAAATCGCTTATGAAGCCAATATGGTTTTACGGTGCGCAACTATGGGGCACAGCTTCAGCCTCTCTTGTAGAGAAAATCCAAAGATGGCAGAATAAAATTTTACGTTTAATTACTTCAGATCCATGGTATGTCAGAAATTTAAATATTCATCAAGACTTGAATATGCCACTTGTAACAACAGAAATCGACAAGGTCGCAGGAAAATATTTAACTAAACTTGAGTCGCATCCTAGCCCCCTTGCACGCAGTATTTTGAACCATCGTGGCCACATTAGATTAAAAAAGAGGGATACTGCAGCTCTAATCAAAAATTCCACAAATAATATTGCGTAAAAATATATAACGAAAAATTATTATGTCACATTTCCATTAATAAATTCTAAACAAATATTAAACCTTAGCGTTAAGTCTGACATTGGTCGGGCTTAATTGATTATGTATGTAGATTTAAGATTTGCAAACTTATTCTAGTTCAATTATGAAGATTCAATAATAATTTAAAAAATATTAAAAAGATTGTGCGCTGAACTAATATAATCCCCCTGTCAAGTAGTGACTGTGATATATCGAAACACAAGCCGATTAATGTGTCAAAATGAAACTAAAAATGGTATTGATAATGCGACGGCTAATCCAAACGAGCCTAAGGGCTAGCTAGTTTGTTGACGATAGAATACACTTTATACAAGCCATACTCGATCTAAGAACGTAGATAATTTTTGCAACACTCTGCAAATAAAAGCAATCTTCAGTGGATAGTGAGCGTGTTTAAAGCGAATTACTAAATGCTTTAGTTGTACTTAAAAAATCCTTTTTGTCTAAACGAAGACTGTATTATATTTTTAACTTAAAATCATCTCAAGTTGTTGAATTATTATTTCATGTTCTTTGTTTTTTTGATGTCAATGCATGTGTTTGTTATTTATATTTAAATAAAAATTAATTTTTACGAAGAAAAGAATAAACTTTTGTTATATATTGCTTGTTTTTAATAGAGAAAATCCGGGAATTCCGGGATTAATTCTAGAAAATTAAAATTTCTTCCGGAATCAGGGAAATGAAAAGTCCGGGAATTTACAAAACCTAACTAGTCGTAATAATGAAAGAAATTGCAATAAATGCAAATATGTATATTTTGGAAGCAATGGCAGTGGAAAATGAAAAACAAATAAGTAAAAAAAAGTACGAAGGAATGGGGTATTTAAATACCATAAAAAATGATTTTGACATAAATACATGGGCATGTTTACCGATTCAATAAACTGTGCAGTTAAGTCCTTAAAGAACAAAATAATAAATAATTTTTATAATAAATCCGCCAATAAAAATAATAAACCTAAATTTTCACAATATCTAACAACACAATAAGCACCACTAAAAAAGACAAAACAAACATATTGTGCGACCAACTTCCTTGCCAACACGCTGTCAAAATTGGAATTCAAATTACAAAGGTGCAAAAAACGCAGTTACAATTATGGTTTATCTCATACATTTCTATGAGCACGAGGACTTTTGACGGAAACTCTAACTGCCTCTTTCACTATTTCGAACATGTTCGTTCTTTTGCATAAATACATTTGAGACAAAAATTTTTTAATTTGTTTTTTGTTAAGGTAGACGTTCATACGATCCGTTTCACGCAACTGTCAGAAAAAGTAGAATCAGTGTAATTGTATGTGATAAGTTACATTGCCAGCGCAGAACGCGTAGTCGCATACAACGCAAAAAGTAAACCTACTTTCTACTTTTGCACGCGTCACAAACACCATGAATAATAATCAGCTGTTCTTGAAAGCCAAAGATGGTAAATAATATTGTGCTTGCCGCGTTATCGATAAATATGATAGTGTGGTGGATAATGTTTTTTCAATTTTTTATCAAAGTACACTTTTAATGCAAAAAATTGCGTAATGAAATATTTGAACGTTTTCAAGAAAAATATGAGATTTAATTCACTTTTTACCACTTTTCTATCAGGAACAAATTTTGCAATTGAGTTATCGATTAGTTTTACGTACTGAGTATCATCTCTGTTATATGTGCACAACGAAAATGGATGAAAATTTAATCAACGAAGTTAAAATCATGAGCTGCTCTATAATAAAAGCTCAATATTATATAGAAATAAACAAAAAGAGCAGCAGCGTGGGATACAATAAAGCAAACAATTGAATTTACCAGGTTAGTAAACATTTTTTAACATCTTAGAGTTATGTATATGTCACACAGCTGATCAAAACAAAATTGAAATGGCGCAAAAAACGCAGTGCATGTAACTTTAACGTTAACAAAGTATAGAACGAGTGAAAAGTATGAAACGCGTATAAAGCAAAACGCGTGAAACGGATTGTATGGACCTCTACCTTTAAATGTATTTATCCGAACGAACCAACGTGTAGAAATATAGAGAAAGAGGCAGTAATCTTAACGCTTTAATTCAGGGTAGACTGTTGTGTTTAAAGAATTTATGCTCAAAAAGTCGGTTCATGACACAAAATAATGAAAAAATAGCAAAAGTACTTTTCAATTTTAAGTCCAATCTTGAATTTTATTCACACTCATTCGTGCATTACATTCTAGTGGGTGTTATTTTAAGCCGAATAGAATTCAAGATGACTTCTGTTCTCCATTTATTGCAAACAAAACTTTTGTCCGGCATCGTCCAGATTGACGTATCTTTTGGAAAAAGAAACTAATTTTATTGTTAGATTACAATTGAAACTTTGTTATAACGAACTTCGATACAACAAAAATGTCCAAAGTAGCAAAATAAGAATCACCAAAACCGTTGTATATATTGGCTGAAAAAATTGAACCAATCACACAAAAAAAAAGAAAGGATGGTCTGCCTAATTTAAAATTAACAATCGTTCAACAATTTTGGGTGATTACTCATTGTGATGAAATACCCAAAAGGTTAAAGGATTAAAAATAAAAAATTTGCAATTGTAAACAACGTTTTTCAAAAAATTAATAGTAGTTTTGATCAATTAGGCAACTCGTTCGCCGCCGAAAATAGTTCAACGTTTGCGAACAGTTACCTACTTTTATTTTTACAAGATAGCTCGGCGATTACTCCATTATGGTCGATTGGGCATTAAGGCGGAACATTTGTGTGCTTTTAAATAAACACCAACTTCGCAGAAAAAATTTTGTGTCCATTTTCGGCTGGTCGCAATGGGTTCTTGCTATGGTATAACAAATACCGGTTTCGCTTCTAAGTCTTTTCTTGCCTAGCATTCCAAAGCAAAGCCCCTTGCTTCGGCCCAGCCCGACTAGAGCAGGTTTAGAAAGCAGAAACCTGTGGAGAAATCCTTTGCCAGACCGAAGTCCGTTTAGGCAGAAAAGCGTTAGGGAGTGGGACGGCATTTGTTATACCATAGAGGAGAAATCTGTGCATTCAGCTTAAGACCGACTATGCTGAAAGTCATAGAAAGCTAAGCTTTTTACAAGGCATTATACACTCAATACCGCATTGCTCGAAAACAAAATGTACAATTGGCCAATTTATTGTGATGATTGTTCACTTCAAAATATCTATAATATTTTACTAATAATTATTTAAATGTAAATGCCGGTTTAATATAAATATGAACAAGTGCCCAAAGCTTTTAGATAAATGCTCACTGTACAAAAGAACTCAAATCTATAACAAAATAATTGAACAGAAAAGGTTTAGAACTTTTCGACATTTGTTGGAATGTGAGTAATTTGTCATTGTGATCAATCACACAAAAATTCAAAAGTGTCAAATTACCAAATCGGTGAATAATAGCTCAACATACTTATCTTTTTGCGATTGTGAATTATGAGCTTTGCGATTTTATGTGACGGAAACTTGGGCGATTATTCGTACAGCCAAAATAATAACTGCTAAATGGGAAAACGCGTCAATGAAGTTAAAAAAAAACAACTGCTAAGTTTTTTGTTTGTCTGCAGAGACCCAAAGCCTACGGCAGGAATCGAACCTGCGACCTCGTGACTATTGGTCAGATGTTCTACCCACTCAGCCATCGAGGCGCATAGAAAACAGACACAAAAGGTGAAGAATTGTTCTCGTTTTACTCATATTGCAAATACAAAATTAACCCAATGATTAAGTACGAGTAACTCTCTTACTAGAAAACGGTAAATCTTGTATGAAAACCAAAAACAAATTTGCCATAATTTGATGCTATTTCTTATGCACACTTTAACTCGTATAGCCACCAATGTCAAAAATGGAAACTGATAGTATTGGTTCTCTCCAGTTAACCGTACTCGATCAGAAGCCTTCCCTTAATGAATAAAAATATACCAGAAAATGTCCTCTGAACCCTTTAAGGCAGACAATGATATCAATAGAGACACAAGCCGAAAACTGATTTTAACCGTCAAAAAGTAACTAGAAAACATTAATAGTTGTTTTAACTTTT
>BGZK01004086.1:0-16415 GCA_005406025.1 Eumeta japonica | reverse complement strand
AAATATACAAAAGTTTATCTAAAATGAGATTCACCCATACGCAATATACAAGTAGTTCTCAATTCTCTTAATTAGATAGATACATTTTGTTATGTATATAGTTAATTATGGATATTCACAAATAAAGTACGTTTCTATAACTATAAAATGGCGGTTGTTTATTGTCGTTTATTGCAAAAGTCAGGAACTATATAACCTGCTTACATACAATAAATACAATGCACAGGTAGAGTGCCACGTAGAGTCTAACCCTAAATGCTTAGCTAACAATTAACCTGGCCATGATATATACAAAGGTGTGTATTCAATAGCTCAGTTAAGTGTTACATGTTTATTAAACGGTTATATAGTTGCAAAATCTACCTGCGATATATTGATCATATAAAATATTAATCCTTTGTTACTGAAACCCTGGCTAAATGAAGATGTTTCTTTAATTGTTTTGTTTTATGGCATTAATAGCACCTTGGGTTTTATGACTGCTAACAAAATTAGATTAATTAACTCAATTACGATGTCTCTGGATATCGATTGATCGCTTACAAATACGTTGGCAACAACAACAAATTTTAAAGTGTTGCTTTTGCTTTCAATGTGTTTATGCGAGCGAGCGCTCTCGACTGACATCGGGACAGGCAGTAATTGTGTATCATAAACTTACTAAACAAAAATTTTAATAGAAAACAATTATTTCTAACAATAATATTGAGGCTTATTTTTCAATTCTTTTTTTAAAACTTCTTCTTTTTATAAGTTTGATCTGAATGACCTTTTTGTTTTTTATAATATTATATATTTAATATATTTGCAATTGACTGATTAAACAAGCAAATAAATAAAACCTAACAGACATACTTTGAGATTTATTGCATTAAAAATATTTGCTAGTTTTTTCATGAAATGTGAAAATAGGCAGATTATAATAAGAACACGTAGCTGAAAAAATATATGTATGTATTTATTTTATTTGATCTTAATATAAAGCTATGTTGGAAGTAATTATTACAGCTTTAGATCTTGTTTTTATAAAATATTTATATCTATAATTTGTTCTCGATATTTCGCGAACAATTTGTTAAAAAATTTCTTATTATACACTTTTCAGAAGATGCTAACAAATTGTTAGCGAAATATAGAGAATAAATTATATAAATATTTTTATATAAAACAAGATCTGAAGATGTAACATAAAAAATGAAAAAATCACCTTAACCTAAAAAGAAGGAAAAGAATTCTTCCTTAAATTATTTGTAAACATAATTTATGAAAAACATTATTTACTGCCCTTGAAAACTATCCCAAGGAGAACGAAATTTTGGCAAAATAATATATTATATAAAAATTGACCTAAAGCTCCATTTTAAACTCAACTCAGAAAAAAAAGAATTTTTATTTAACATGTTTTCTATTTATAGCTGCGTAGCTGCATCGTCAAAATGAGAATTATCATAACAACCTTGTATTTTTATTTTGATAGTTTGTAGCCGGTAGTTTGTTGTGTTGAATGTGGTCAATGTTTCAATTCTTTTAGATTAGCTAGCGAGAGAGAGAAAGAGTGAGAGAGAGTGTGTGAGAGAGAGAGTTTGGGACGGGAAATTAAGTTGGCATATGTATGCTTGCAGAAGTTGTATATTAAGTAACACTGTTTTTCACCGCTGTTAATTATATCAAATTTCTTAAATCACCTACAAAAATATCGACAAAGGGGATTTACCTTTTACCAGGACAAAGTTGTTGTCAAATGACACAAGTACCCAAAATAATATTAGCAACGTCTGTCTTAGCACAGCATTAACATTGTTTTGTTAGATTGTAAAATTACATTTGGAAAAGCCATTTAAATATTTCTTTATTAACAAACATACTACTAAAATTTCTATCTTTACTGTGCACTGCTACTTCCTAATTGTATTTTACGTACCTACATTCATACCATGGCTTAATACAATAAAAGACTAATTTAAATTATGTTTACATTTCACTGCAAAATCCTTTAATTTGCCAATAAACAAAAATTGTGACTTTATATTCAGCCTATCTATATTCAGCTAGCGATATGTCTGTGTATATGTATACAGCAACGGCTGCGCAAGCATCCAGGCGTGCGTACATGCTAGCAGAGGCAAATATCTACACCAATCCCAAGCTAAAGCAGGCTAGCTGTATGGTCAGGGAATTCTCGAAAAACACTCAATTTCTTGAGCGCTTTCAAGACTGTTTCTCATTATAAATTGATGTTAAACATCCATATGTTTATGCACAAAGTCAACGGATTATAAATTTTGCAGCCCGCCGAGCACGCGTACAGGTAAGCAACCTTTTTGACTGCTTGCTAGCTGAAGGCAGCCGCTGATTGGGAGGAAAATTTTCTTAAAACGACTCAAATTCCTGAGTGCTTTTTGACAAGACAGCTGGCCACCAAAACGTATTTAAGCCGCAGCACCTGAGGTGACACTCATAGCAATCAAACTTCTTAAAGTTGCATAAAGTGAATTCAAATAGTCGTTTTAAAAATAATTAAATTTAAAAACTCGAAATAAAACCTACTGATATTTGTACATATTTTTATTTCTAATCACAATAAGGCACAAGTGATAGACAATAAACGTTTTCGAAATAATTTAAAGCCATGTATCCAACTTGTGAATTTATGTTAAATAGAGCCAACGCCACATACTACACCGGCGAAAGCATCAAGTGCCACATTGCACTACGAACTTATAACGAAGAAGCAGTTGAAGGTAAGAAAAGAGAATTGGCTAAATATTTTGATAATTTTGCAGTATCCGCTAAATCTTGAAGAACACAAGTTTTTTACATATTTTATTTTATTACACAATTTTTTTTTATTTTAAAAATAATATGTCTACTCCTTTGTTTCATTCCACAGATGTGTCAATAACATTTATGGGTCAAACAAATATTGACTGGCGGAATTCCATAATGCTAGCTCAAACTGTAACAACCGCTCTGATGTTGGAGAATATAGCGATCAAGAAGGTCTTCTTAAACAACATCCTATACCGGTAGGGGAAAGTGTATTACTTGCTGGTACTCACTCCTATGACTTAACTATTCCATACCTTGCGAGTGCCCACAATCCAACATATTCATATATGGTTCCATTCACTACGACATCATTTTGAAAATAAAAAATTCGAATGGAGAAGACAATATTTTCCAGCATACAATTACAGTTATAAAAAGCCTGGACTTGAATTCGAATCCAGCTTATAAAGTAAGCACACAATTATTAAAAATTTATTTTTGAGCCATAGAGCAATTTAATTTTGCATTTTTTAGTTTAGGCCAAAAGACATTTTTAGTTGTTTCTAGCCTAGTCATATAAATATGTTGAATGAGGAGGCAAAAAATAACTAAAAACTTCTTATGACCTAAAACAATAAATGTAAGCACACAATTTTATGAAATATTTCAACATTTTGAATAATATTTCAACATTTAAATCTTTACAGCTGCCAATAACATGTGGATGGGACAAACCTTCTTTGCCCTGGCACAGTAGAACAAATGGAACGTATTACTATTCTGTGCTGACATTTTCCGGTGCTTATGTTCCTGGTCAAACTATAAAATATGTTTTGAAAAAATCCAACCATTTCGCCACTAGCCACAGCCTTGAATTTTATCAGAAAGTAACTTCACAGCAAGAGCGCCCGTGAACAAGACTCGAGTCCATAAACAGTACTTTTATCGCAGTATTACTCGTATGCCAAAATCAAACATTCGAAGATGGATTTGGTACCACCCATGATACCACCCACTGAGACAACGGCACGATACATGTCGAATATATATTTAAGATCAGAATACACACAACCGATTATCACAATGAGGATATTGAAATTCCTGTAGTTATTGGTACCATACCAATAATGGAGCGTTCATGCTTCATGCAATGTTCAAACTGTGGACGGCAAGCAGTGGCCCCGCGTCCTATGAACTGATAAGTGAAAGAGCCGCAACCGCAGAAAGCTCGAGTGCTATTATGATCAAAGGTATGATTTAGTTTATTATTTAAAAATGTTCACATATTTATTGCCATTCTATTCATTCTCTATACCAACAGAGACTTTGGAGGAGACACCTCATGGCAGCAGTTCACAGGCTACTACTGGCTCAGCAGTTGACATGTACGATATGGTCGAACGTGGGTTGCATATGCCTTTCCTAATATGCCAGCTTGAATTATAATAATTTCAGAATAAAATCTTATAATCAAAACTAAAATTCTCTATTATATATGAATATTTTTAATTTCTTTTTATTTAAATAAAATTTTATAAAATTTATATGAAAGAGTTTGTATTTAAATCTGTATTTAAGGCTGCAGTAGTTTTGCCAACGATGATCGAAAGCTGTGATTTTACCTCACGTAAACATTTTTAAAATGCTTTTTTATTATTTTAGATCAAAAGAGATTTTTAGTTATTATTGCCTAGTTATTTAGCATATCTATATCAACGATATTTCGCTAATGCTACTCAGATCGTCAGTAGCAACTTTCATGCAACAAGCTACCATTGGCTACTAAGAAAAGTAAAATGCATATAATAAAATTTCAAAAAAAATTTTTGTTTGAAATTTTTATGATTCAATAGAAATAATAGAATATGAAATAAATCTTTGCACATTTTTCAAAAGGGTTTTCGAGTCTATTGACGATCTAAATAAACAGCAATGAAGTATAGTCATATTGAATGACTAGGGCAAATATCATATAAAATAGGCTTTTTACCTAAGATAATAAAGTATCAAATCAAACTACTAAATAGTGAACTATAGACATTTTGGAAATAATTTTAAGATATAAAAAATAACAGTTCCTCCATTTTGAACATGCACAGAAAAAGTAGGACCATTCTTTTCTTAACAAATATTTGTTTGTGAAAATTCTTTCTCCAATTAATAATCGTTTTGATTTTATTACTGTTTTGTGGGATTTGTTTCAGTATTTATGGTATATATGTGTGTATGCACGCCAATTTACATGCATTTGGTCGTAAACAAATGTTTTGTCATATTCTATTACTGCCCTTTATAGATAGTATAATAATTTAATAAGAACAAAATCGTGTTTTTTTAATTATTTTTTACGAATTGTGGTATTTAAATTTGACAATTTTGTGATAGGCCGCATCGCAATCAAAAAGTAATTGAAATTACGAATTTAGTAATACAATAATTTTTTGTGTTCGATCGTTCATAAACACATTTAATAAAATAAACAACATTTTGAAATTTGTTTTGTACTAAAATGTATGCAAACTATGGAATACGATTCTGAAATAGAGGAACTGCAGTAAATGTATATGAAAAAACTGCGTCTTAAGGTAAAGGTCCATACGATCCGTTTCACGCGTTTTGCTTTAAACACATTTCATACTTTTCACTCTTTAAAGTTAATTTTAAAGTTACATGTTTTTTGTGTAATTTCAATTTCGTTTTAATCAGGTGTATGCGCTTATTTTTTTTAATAAAGAAAAAAAGGGAAAGTAAATTGGAGTTTTTTGAAGAATTAGTGGACCTGATTGAGTTTGGGAAAATATTTTCCAAAAATATGCATGCATAGTGCGTATTTTCATGTTTTCCCTTTTGATAGTTTTAATTTGTATACATAGCTCAGATGATACTCCAGTACGTAAACTATTCGATAAATCATCTTTAAAGAAGGATAGTAAGAAGTTATTTAAATAGTTCATATATTCACTACACAAAGTTTTCTTGTATTAAAAAAAAGAAATTAAAAACATTATCACCACATAGCATATACATATATCGATAACGTGGCAAGTACAATATTATTTATCATCTTTAACTTTCAAGAACAGCTGATTTTCATTCATGATGCTTGTAGCGCGAACAAAAGAGTAAAGTAAAGTTGCAACGCGTTCTGCGTTCTCATGTGCAGTGTGACAAGTTACAAATTAATGATTCTACTCCTTTGACATCTGCTAATAAAGCATAATGCGTGAAAGGCATCATATGGACCTCAACATTTAGTAATAACAAAATTTGTATTTAAACACCATAAATAATTGTTCTACTGTCTATACAAGCCTGCAATGATAAATTGTATGGTTGTATAATTTTCTTTGATTATATCTTCAATGTGTTTTTAAGTGATAAACCCAGGCATTATCTTCAGGTACCTGATGTTACGTGTAAAAGGATTTTAATTTGTAGTTTTTGGAAAGTAGCAGTTTTAGCATATTACATCATAAAACAACAATCTTAAAATTTTTTGGAAGTTCTATTTGACACCAACGATATTGAATTGAAAATTTTCCTAAAAAATGTTGTTAGATGTACGTTATGCTTATTATTATGATTGAAAATTTTCGATAACTAATTACCTCTGTCCACATATAGTATGTTTTTTGGTATACCTTGAAAATAATACCTGGCTTTATACATAGATATGTCTATTATATTCCAGGAAAAATTTGTTCTTCAGCATATAACATAAAATTAACACCCTGGGTGAAATTTATATAAAATATATGTATATAAAAGACTTACAACAATCGTACCATTCTCACATTTTGTGCAAATGGTATTGCGTCATTGCATTTGCCAAACAGTTGAGCAAATATTTATTCTAGACTAACATAATAGATAGCAATACAATGCAACTCTTGCATTCATATGCAATACCGAAAAGTAGTAGTTTTACATGCAACACTTGTTTGAAAATTAACAGCTGGGAACAAGAGAGAACTGCAACAAATAGAGCAAACGAAACTAAAAGCGGGCATTCAAAGTCGTTAGAAAATATTTACAATAGCATAGTTTTCAAACACTGAATGCACAAGATCATGAATAGTACTAATTTTCGAAGTGTATTATGCCAGGGGTGTTTTGTTTTAAATTTTTTTATATATGGGTACTATAAAAATAATTTTCATTTATTTTTACAAAAAAAAATCCAGGTTATTCAAGAGTTATTTTATTCTATGTGAATATTGGTAGTTATCTTTTGTTATTCAAGTCTTAGTATTTTATAAAATACGGCTGGGAATTTTGTTAATTCGAACATGTTCATTCGTTCGCATAAAATTAATTTAATACAAAAACAAATTTGAAAATTTTGTTGTGTTCTCAAATGTGTTTATGCGAACGAAAGAACATGTTCGAAATAGTGAAAGAGACATTTAAAATCAATTCAAAATTTTTCATACATGCATACATGCAAATCGATTTATTTATATTTCAGTACTAAATCCTTTGATTTATCAAAATAGGCAAATATATGATATTTGTTCAGTAACCGATTTATACATTTATGTAGATGTATATGTATACAAACAAAAATTATAAAAGCTTTTTGAGCACGCGTACAGGTAAGCGGATTAGGGATTTATCGAAGGAATTTTTGTAAAAAAATCTAAATATCTTGGTATTTTCCATCAAGGGTGATTGTCACCACCAAATGTGTATTTGCCTAAAATCATAGGCTTGCAGGTAGAACAAATTTTTCTACCAATCCCTAGTTTAAAGCAGGCTTGTGATTGGTCGAGGAAAATTCTCTTGAAAAGTACTCAAATTTATAGGTGCTTTTGACAAGACAGCTTGCCGCCAAAGAGTATTTAAGCCGCTGCACGTGAAAGTAAATATTCATAGCTGTCGAACTTCTTGAAGTTGCATAAAGTGTGAACATAAATATTCTTTTCTTTATAAAAATTAATAAATTTTAAATTTCAACAAAACCTAGTGGTATCTGCAAATATTTTTTTCCGAAAAATAACAAGTGATAAACAAATAAAATTTTAAAATAATTTAAAGTCATGCAGCCAACTTGTAAATTTACGTTAAATAGACCCAACGCCACATACTACACCGGCGAAAGCATCAAGTGCCATATTACACTACGAACCAATAACGAGGAAACAGTTGAAGGTAAGACTACTAAAACTGGCTGGATATTTAGTTGGGTATCAGTTTAATTTATCTGATCCTTCTCTGGACTTCTTCTTTTGTAGATTTGTTATTGATATTTAAATTTAAGGAGGGTTTTATAAAAATATTGAAATAAAAATTATTAAAATCGTTTTTTTTTTATATAAAAGAACTTAAGCTTAAATATTAATAACAAAGGTATGAGTTTAAACAATTTTGAGGCCTAAAAAAGCCAGTGATTTATACAGTGAGCAAAAAAAATTGTAAAGAAAAAAATAAGCAACCTATTTCATTAATATAATGGCAAAAATATGCTGGCAAAATGAAAACTAGAAAATTGATATAGAGATTACATACGTCTAATATTTTCTGGCTTAAAAATTGTGTATTGTGTTATTAATTTATGAAATATATTTTTCTATACTTCACAGATATTTCAATAAACTTTATTGGCAAAGCATATATGTTAAATGGTGGGAATTCCATAGATCCGTCGACACCAATTGCCCTGATATTATGCACTTTGACGATCAAGAAATCCTCGTGAACAATACCGTCATAGCCAAGGCGAAGGTGTGTTATTAGCTACTCACACATATGAATTCTCTGTTCCAATACCGTTGGAGTGTCCACAATCTTGCCAATATATCTACGGTGCAATATACTACGACATCGTTTTGAAAATAAAAAGATCAAATGAAGCTGACAATGTTTTTCTGTATCCAGTGCATATCAAAAGTCTTGGATTTAAATTCAAATCCGTCATATAAGGTAAGCAAACTATCAAGACGAGCTTGACAACGCACGTGTTCTACTTTATTGAGTTTGCAAAGCTCACGTGTCAAATTTTGTATATATTTATCATTATTTTTAAATTGAACAAACCTGAATTAATCTCAAAATCTTAAAATAGTGAAAAGAACTAAAATATAATAAATAAAAGTGTACAACATTGCTGTAAGAGGTATATTACAATTGTAGGTTATAAAAGAAGTTATTTGAGAAAAAGCATATATTTTTTGGTTTTGTATTAATTCTTAAAAATTCTATACAACTTATTTATTTTGTTTTGCTACATATTTTTGACAGATGAGTCAACTCAAGCAACTATAAAATACAATATAGTTTTTGTATTTATTAACTCTATTCACAATCTTATGCATTTATGATTGCCAAAATTAGCAATTGCAAATATTTTCAATGAACTGGGAACACCCACTCTTGTTTTAAATTGTATCCATAAATCTCTCATTTTCTCTCTGATTCTCTTTTGTTCTGTTGATTTGCAATCAAGTGTTGCATATAAAAAGTAATAGTTTTTAGTATTGTAAATATATGCAAGATTAGCTATTAGCACTGATATATATTTTGTTAGAGTAGAGTAAATAAATGCTAAACCATTTTGCAAATGCAATGATGCAATGCCATTTGCACAAGATTGTGAATAGGGACATTGTAATTTCAATTTCACCTAATACATATATAAATTCGCCTTGCTAACTATTTTGTGAAATTAATTTAAAATAAATTTCTGACATTTAATTTTCTTACTTGTTTATTTTTGATTTTTTTTAGCTGCCAATTTTAATCGAAAGCGTTAAACCTTCTTTGCCTTGGCATATTTGCAGAGACGGAACATATTACTACTCTCTGCAAATATCTTCCAGTGCATTTGTTCCTGGTCAAAGTGTAAAATATAATCTTAAAAGGTCCAATCATTTCGCTGGTGCACATACCCTTGAATTTTATCAAAAAGTAACTTTCACTGCCAGAAAACACTCGAACAAGACCGAAATTCATAAAACAGTTTTGGTGGCAAAAAATTATTTGTACCCTAAAACTCCAACATTCAGTGATGAGTTTTTAATACCAACCCTGATACCACCAACTGCAGCATCCGGTATATTACGAGTAGAATATATAGTTAAGGTCATAATAAGAACCACAGATTGTTACTTTGAAGAGATTGAAGTTCCCATAATTATTGGTACTACTCCAATTACTAAGTGCTCATGCTTAACAAATTGCTTGAATTGTCAACGACAAATAATGCTATCGGCCACACAAGAATTGATAAGTGAAAGAGCTGAAACTGCAGAAAGTTTAAGAGCTATTAATATCAGAGGTGTGTATAAATTATTTATTTATCTATTTATTTATTTATTTATTGCAATTTTATTGTTTCTATTTCATTGACAGATCCTAATGAAGAGACACCTCATTGTCACAAAACACTAACTCTCGATTGGCTTGTATAATATTGTCGACTGTAGCTGAATGTTTAGTTCCGCTTAATAGAGTAAATAATAATAATTTATACTGATATTTTATAATTTGAAGAAAAATTTAACAAAATATGTTTGTTTGTATGTAATTGTATGCTCATAAAAAACTATAAAATTAATTTAAAAATGGCTGCATTAAATATTGATTTTTGTTAATATTAGCGATATTTGCATATTCGAATATCTAAAAATAGAGATTTTTTGTCACTAGTATGACATTCCAATATTATGTACATATATGTAAGTATATATATATATATGCACATAAATATGAGTGTCAGTATTATTAAAAACCAACTACAGTTCGATTAGAAAGAATTTTTTTTTATTTTATTTTATACAAGTAAAGTGTTCTCAATATTAAAAAAATATAAAATTTATTTTATTGCCATTATCTAATAATATTTTATAAACAGTTGATACATTTGCAAAAAAAAATCATCTAAAATACATATTAATGGTATTCTAATAAATAAAATAAAATAAATTTATAAATAAAAAAATATTTTTTTCCTATACCGCTATTGAATATCAAAAAAAAATCATGTTATTTTGTTTTTTTCTGCTTCAAATTTATGGAGATGTTGCACAACAAATATGCCTAAGAGCATTTTAAAGGTTAATACAGCCAGGGTGATTCAATTTATACTCGCAGGTTTTCTATTGTTAAATATTCTAAAGATCTTTTAGTTATTTATATAGGACTAAAAAAAGTCTGCATGTTTTATTTCAATTTACAATCAAAATATAATTTGAGTTGTACAAAAATTCTTGTGCATCTAAACAAGCAATAAAATTAAATGCCATTAGCCTAATTGTGTCATTATTATCTTATTAATTAACTCTTAATTATTATTAACTATTAAAACCAATTTTATTTATATTTATTATAAAACGTTGAAATAGCTTTGCAAACAGCAAACGGCCTAACAGTCACGATATAGCAGGTTCGATTTCTGGCATTGAAATAATAACGAATATGTACTTTTTGGCGCTAACAATTATATCAATTGCATTTGCAATAATTTTGTATTTAAGTAATTTTATCAAACATATTAAACAATCCTTAATAGCGTCATTTCTTTAAGCTTTCCTTTTTAAAGTTCGAAGGCGCTCAATTCAAACGAGCTTAATTTTCTATTTTCCAAAGAGCAGCTCTTTTTAAGCTTGAGAACTTAAACAATAAAGCTCTGAACTAGCTTAAATTACAAGAGCCAAAAATTTGGTTCGGCTAACGAGCGAATCCAAAAACATTTGCTCGTGAGCCCTATTTTTGTTTATAATTTCGAACACAAAAATTAACGTGTTCGCTTTGTTATATTATTATTTGTATGTACTTACATATGTGTTCAGTCACAACGTGTTGTATGCCAACAATTCAGCTAACGAGCATAAATTGGAAACAAGTAGAGTTCGGCTCTGAGCTGAGTTAAAAATATTGGGAGACGTACTTATTGGGCTTGGGTCCAACTCTTTCAGTCAGTCGTTTTTGCCACGAACCAATGATCAAACCCATGCTTTTTAAATGGATTTAATGATTGGTTCATGGCAAAAAACGGCTGAGAGTTAACCTAGATACTATTCGGCTCGCAAGTCAAACTTGCATAGTCTGTTTTTTTATTTAACTAAGAATTCAAATTATTTAAATTGAAAAATTAATTAAAATAAAAAAAAATATTAATAAAAATGTGAATTTATACAAAATAATAACAATTTTTAAAGAGCGAAAATGAGAGATTCATGCATTGTTTTAAGTCGATGCATGCATATGCATGATCAAGTTTTTTCTATTAATTGTAATTTGTTTAATTTTTGGTTTGCATAAGTTAGGCAAGGCATACACGACAGCAATCGCAAATATATTGAACGCCTTGATAACTGAGTGGATAAAACTCCTGCTTAACAATCATAAGGTCGAAGGTGCGATTCCTGCCACAGACTCTGGGTGTTTCTGCAGCCAAAAAGCTTTACAGTTTAGTGTTTGTTTAAAAAAATGTAGTATATGAAACATTTATTGTCATTTTAAACATACGATGTTGATGCAACATAACGTGCAGACTTATTCAGCTTGTAGAAAAAAAAGTGGACGTGACATATAGTATAGGAAAACACATATGTATATGGAATTTAAATATTGTTATTTAAAATTGTTGCTTTAATCATATTTCTATTTTTTAGTCCTAAATATATTGTAATAATTATTTTCAGTTCAGCTAAAAATTTTAATAGAAAAGATGCCTTCCAAGTGCGAAATCAAATTGAGAAAAGAAATGGAGCCGTTTTTTTCGGGCGTTGATAAGGTCGACGGAAAAATTTATTTAACAACAACTAATGAGAAAGAGGTGGACTGTGAGTAATTGAATTTATTTTGTTTGATATTTAAATTCATAAAGGCAATTGCTTAAGTTTACACAGAAAAACAAACTAATAACAATTTAGTTTTTAACAAACATTTTAACGCATCAGTTTTTATATTCCGTTAAATTTTTGTATGATTTTATTCATGTACCTCATAACAAAGCAAAATTAATATATATTTTGCATGTGTTAATTTTTATTTTTAATTTTCAACCCTATAAATTTTATGGGACCAATCCAGCTGAAATCCATGTTTTTGAAAAAATTCAACTCTATTTTATTATTATTATTGCGTAATGATAAATCGCAGCAAATTTTCAGACCCACAGTTCTATAGATATTTAGTAAAACATTATATCATTAAAAGTCAGGTTGAATTAAATTGAAAAGCATGTGGAGCAAAATCATCTTTGGAAAACATAAAATCAACCTTGTTTTAAAATTTTTTGCTGTGTGTAAGTATTGTCAAATGTTTGATAAAGAAAAACATTTTTTTGCTTCATAAACAGGTGTAAATTAAGCATAAAGTACAGATAAAATCAAACAAAACATGAGCAAGTGTTTGGGTGGTTTAAAGTGCATTTAGTGCACCACTACAGGCTCGAATCGTGACAAACGTAGAGTGCTGATGAGTATCGTGTCGAATATATAACAACTAGCTATCCTGGCTAAGGTAGAAAAATTATACTTTTCTTGCCTTCTTTAAAGATATTAAACAATAATTTAATAAACTCAGCAAAGTATCAAGAAGGCTCGCACATATTGAGTTCCGTACTTACGTAGAATGTCTAGAAAATATATTGTTGTTGGTTATAGTACTTGTTGGTTAATCGTGCTGCTACAACAATATCCTGTGCAAATTTCAGCTCTCTAGTTCTTACCATTTCCGTGAATGGATCGGAAGGACAGGCGGAGTAGTCTCAGCAATAGAGTTCCGTTTGATGTTTGAGTACGGAACGTTAAGTAAAAACCATTTCGAGCCCAACAAAGAAATAAAATATTTATGGCAAAAATGTAACAGAATATAAAAGCTGATGTAATTAAATCTTCAAAAAAACACAGTGAAAATAACTTTTTTTTTGCACCCTAAAAATTTTATGTGTATTAGCAAAATTATTTTTACAACGCAGGCATAAGCATTACATTTCGTGGAGGCACAAAATGCAAATATGCCAATGGCTTGGAACGTCCTGCTGATGGGCTCGATTTAAGAGCAAAGCCAACTATTTATACGTCATCTCAAACCTTTATTGACGAAAAGAATATTGTACAAACCGATGGAATACTACCTGTTGGCTTGCACGTTTGGTCATTCAGTTTTATTTTACCTTATGATTCGTGTCCATCCTCAGTGGAGTCTGCGTTGGGTTGCATACGTTATGAATTGTATTTTGAGATCCACAACAAGAATAAATACAACATCTTTATAAAGCCAGTATCTGTACTTAGAGTTTAGTTTAGAACATTTACAACATTTTGAAGTCAGTATATATTTGTTTCCTAAATAAATCTTATTATAAATGAATTCTGAAAAATTTTAGCCACCAGTAGAACACGTAATTGATACCGAAAGTAGCAATAATATCAACAGAGGCAAGTTTTTTTTAAATGTACATGTTCCGCATAGTGGCTACTCACCCGGTGAAAAAATCAAATACATTTTAACAGTACGTAATATTACTGGACCAGCACCTACATATTTTGAAGTAACATTTATTAAGAAAATTCAATTTTTATTCACTGCACCTGAGCTTTTAACAAAACACACTGAAACCGTTTTGTATAAGATAGTTGTACTGAACAAGGAGCAGGGTAAGCTGATAATAAGGATGTATTTAACGTACCACCACCACCAACAAACACGGACATGATAAACGTGGATTACCTTAAGGATTAAAATATCAGCATACCTATGCAGCGCGGCTGATTTTAGGGTGGAAATGCCCATAGTGATTAACACCTTGGTTGTATTAGGAAGGAAATGCGCAAAGTTGTGTTGGCGCGATCACCTCAACTAAGCCCCAGACTGGACAGTAACACAGGTAAATTTATATCTTGTATGTTTTTACAGCTCATGAAATACATATTTTTTTTTATTTTCTTCTTCTGAAAAAAGCCATTCGTTCTTTTGAAAAGGCTAGGCCAGCGGAAGCAGCATTCAATGATGAGGAAGCTGAGAAGTTTTATATAACAAATTTCTTCCAGCCGCTTTATCCCGTGTTTGGTATATGTTAAAGCCTGTTTCTCAGCGTGGAATTTGTTTAGAACATTGTAATAATTAATATGTAATATGAAATAAATTTTAAAAGCTCGCAACATTTTATGAACATCAGTGACAAAATCTTAATTTATTTTACTTATATCAAAGAAAACTACTAAGATCTTCTTAATAACGAATAAACAGTCTTAAGCAAACGAATAATAATAATGCAATAATTCATTATTTCAATTGAAATGATGGAATATGAAGTGAATATTTTTCAACAAGGTTTTTCGAGGTTTACTGACGAGCTGAGTAGCATCAGCGAAATGTCGGCAGCATATACACATGCTGAAAGACTAGGCAAAACAACTAAACGGTCTTTTGACCCAAAATAATAAATTGCAAACGAATAACTTTATATTGTTAGGTATTTATGTAAAGCGTATTATTCTTTAAATACAATAAATTATGACATTTTGCAGCACTATGGCAACGATGGTGACAACAAATCTAAAATAAAAGCTCTTCTTTAAAACGTTGGTGCCCAAAATTGAAATTTCCATAGATAAAAGTGGATGAAACAAACACAATCGAAAACAATTTTATGCTCTTCCATTTAGATTTGCAATGAGCCAGCAACAAATAAAGATACGAATGTATGAAACTTGCCATTGTTTTTTCCATTTTTCTCTCGTTTTTATTCATACACTGGACAAATTTTGAGTTAAAATTTATTGAAATTATTAGAGAGTAAACTAATATGATTTTAAACAATATTTTATGATTCAAAAACGTTTGTAAATGCTTCTTATGCTAAAAACATTAAAAAACAAGTAAGAAAGCTATATTCGGTTGGGCCGAATCTTAAATACCCTTCACAAAACTAACGTATTTTCGGTACCAAAAAGTGTTTAAGTTTACCAAAAAGTCCAGTTTCTTGAGAAATCGGTTTTCGCTATATCTCGACTATAAATGGACCAATGTTAAAAATTTTTTTCTTAAAATAATCTATATTTTACTACTATGGTCCATTTGAACCTATAAGTTCAATTTCTTGAGATATCGGTTTTCGCTATATCTCGGCTATATATGGACCGATGTCCAAAAAAAATTTTTTTTACTTAAAAGCAGTGGTAGTTCACTACGATATGTGTTTCTTAGCACAGAAAGGCGTTTCAGTTCATGAAACCACCCGATTCCTTTAGAAATCGGTTTCGCTATATCTCGGCTATATGTGGACCGATGTCGAAAAAATTTTTTTCGTCACTAATGACTAAGTCAAATCCAATATTTACTTTAAATCAAAAATTTTCAAAATTTCCATACAAAATGCAAATTTTTTCCGAGGTACCTGGTGTTTCGGATATATCTCAGCTATTCGTGAACCGATTTTGCTGAATTTAAATAGCGATTCCTCGTGGACAATATGCAACATATTAGTGAAAGAACGAAGTTTCTAAGTCAAATAGTTTTCCAGAAACTTGATTTCAACAACTCACAGACGGACAGACGGACATCGCTCAAATCGTCTCTTTTATGCTGATCCAATATATATACTTTATAGGGTCGGAAATGAATATTGAAAAATTACAAACGGAATCACAAACTTAGATATACCCTTACACAGTATGTGAAGGGTATAAAAACAA
>BGZK01004085.1:0-16417 GCA_005406025.1 Eumeta japonica | reverse complement strand
GCGCCAGCGTTGCCAACTTTATTTTGAGGATCGTACCATAGTCTAAAAGATAGTATTTTGCCATGATTTTCAAGGAAATAATAGTACGCAATGGAATTTCAATAAAACTACATAAATCAAGTAAAAACGGCATGTAATTATAATTTTGAATTAATATTTATCATTAATAAACATATTATGGCATTAGGATATTATTAAATTATACTTTTAAATTAGACATATGTTATTTATTTATTCTGTACCTTGATTAAAACAACTTCAATATACTTGTTTAATTTACCCTCAAGAATAATAAAATGGCCTCATTTATGATAGAATGAAAACTCTAATCCACAGATACTTTTCTTAAAGTAATAAATTAAATAAATTTCTAAAACTAAAAAACTTTAATTGACTTAGTCACTGTCTGAGTCATTAGACACAGCAGCAGACGTAGGAGTAGAAACATTATTTTTTTTATACATGGTTTGCTTAGCATTTCGGCAGATGGCTTGAAGTTGATACATGATCCGTTTTCTTTAATGTGTTGTGCAGCCAACAAATTCCCATTCACTGTTTCTATAAGCAATTTATTACGGATTTTTGTTTTTATTAAATTTACGTGACTGAACACTCGTTCACACTGTGCATTAGAATGGGGAATGCACAATGTGTCTAATGCAAATTGTGATAGTTCTTGATAATCTTCTAATACATTTAACTCGCTCCTGAATTTGTCAACGGGTAACTTCAAATCTAATTCATTGAATTTTGCTGGAATACTTCTCCACTGATCGTCTATTGCTTATATTAAAGCCACATTTTCTTTTGCTACTATTCTAGGTAGTAACTCAATCAATGGAAATATTGAAGGAAAGATTCACGAAATTTTGATACAGCATTCTCAGGATTTAGCATAAGAAGTTTTGATAAAAGAGGATCACTCATACGGTAACGCTTTTTAATTTCTTTAGCACTTGTTACCAGGAAATTACGACAACTGCTAAAAAATCGATTAAGTTCGATTTCATTAAAAAGGTCGTATATTTTGCGTACGATTTCGATAACGCGATCGTACATCGTATAAGAGCCAAAAAAGTCGTATAAATACGATTTAAATAGTATGGTTGGCAACACTGCGCGGCACGGCTCGGCGTGTCGCTGCCGTACGTCTCAATGCGGGGGCGACGAGTGTCATTTGTCTATGCTTCTTAAAACTGCTAATAAATATTCTCTTTCGAAAAATTGATAAATACTTAAATTATTACTTTTCCAGTATATTATTAAAGTGTATTGGTGCAGTTATACTATAATTAAAAATTAGAATGTCCAGTATAGTGAAATATAGTTCTTTGCGAGTAATTCGTTTGTTTGGGAACATTTTCTTAAATCTGAAGATGGATTATCTGCAAAATGTAAACGTTGCAAGACTGTTATCAAAACCACTGCTAGGTCCACGATTACACGTGCATTTAAAGCCAAGCATCAAATAGAGGACTTAAACAAAAAGTACCCGAAAATGCTGTATCGTCATCAAGTGTGAGTACAAACTTGTCCATGTTATCTCCAGAATTACCGTCGCCTTCAAAGAGGACGAAAATTACCCATCATTTTCCAATCCAAAACAGTGAAAATTCAATGGAAGAAAGGGTTGCACGTATGACTGCAAAGGACGGATTACCTTTGAGTGTTTTCGTCACCTCAGAAGATTTACGAGAATTGTTTAAAGCTAAAGGCTTCCTTCTGCCACGATCGTCAACAACTATTCGAATGATGGTTATGAATTACGGTATGACTCTTCGTATGAAAGTTGTCAATGAATTGTCGCAATTGAAAGAAACTGGCCCGTTCTCGCTTACTTTTGACGAGTGGACATCTTCAAGTAACAGGCGGTATCTAAACATCAACGCACATACCTACGCAAATGATCGTGCTTTGTTTTGAATTTAGGATTTACTCGTATTTTGGAAGTATGCCAGCAACCGTTTGCGTAGAGACTTTAAGAAAGAAATTAAAGAAATTTGAAATTGACTTAGATGAAGATATTGTAGCAATTACAACTGATGGAGCGTCAGTTATGGTTAAAACCGGTAGTTTGGTCCCTGCATTTCAACAACTGTGTTACGCTCATGGTTTGCAACTAGGAATATTAGACGTACTTTATAAAAAAAATGAGTCTATTCGACAAGAACCAATTGATGATGATATACTTGACAATTCTGAGGCTGAATCAAATGACAACGACGGCAGGCCAAATATAAGTTAAAATAGTGGATTTACGGTTGAAGTTGTGTCTTTTGCAACAGAAGGAGAATTAATACCTGATTTTAAAGATATTATCAATAAGGTTCGAAAAATTGTACGTATGTTTAAATGTTCACCCACTAAAATGACGTGCTTCAAAATACGTCAAGAACGAATTTGGACGGAAAATTGAGTTAGATGGAGATTGTAAGACAAGATGGAATAGTTTAGCTGTGATGGTTGAAAAATTTAACAAACTAAAATTGTGCATTGCTAAAACCTTAATTGACCTGGGTCTTAGTGCGAACATTGAGTATAGATTTTCACAACATGAATTTGATGCATTAGTGAATTTAGAAAATATCCTGAAGCCGGTGAAACTTGCTGTCGAAGTACTTTGTCGCGGGATCCCGCCAATACCGGGATCCCGCGGGATTTGAATTCCAACTCCCGCCAATACCGGGATCGAGCATGGGGTGCGGGATTGGAAGCCCTAGTTCTGAACCCTACACTTATCTACCGTAGCGAAAGTTGTGCGTAGCAGGAGAAACATAAAAGTAGGAATAATGCGGTGGAGAAGCGATCTCTGCGTAGTACGTGTGGAGTGACTATGAAAGATAGATGTACGAATAGTGATGTGAGAGAGTGGTGTGGTTTGAATGAAGATGTAGTGACTGGAGTAGGAGGAGGAGGTGTTGCGGTGGTTTGGCCATCTGGAGAGGATGAATGAAAGTGGACTGACAAAAAACAATCTATAGAGCGAGTGTGTGTGATGGAAAGGTCGGCAGGGGTCGCCCTAGAAAATCTTATGCAGACCGTATTGGTGGCATATTGAAAAAGAGTCAAATTTTACGTACCCGAAACCGAGGAGCTTGCATAGAAAGTTTAATAGGTGTCAGTGAAGCAAGAGAGATATGCAAAGATCGTACCATTTGGAAGTATGTAGTCTCTGCTCACCCTTCTGGGAAATACGTGTGAGTTTATAAAATTATTATTATTGATTACTGTTTAAATTCAAAAAGGAATGAGATTGTTAGATTATTTAAGGACAGGTTTTTTGTGCATACGTAAATGTCCAAAGTAATTTTTTTCCGAATACATTCTGTTGAATTTCAGTTTCAACCGTAAGAATCGTAAGAAACCGTAAGAAAATTATCTCACCTTTATGATATAATACATTAAAAAAATACTATTTCAAATAGAAAAAGAAAAACTTCTCACAAATATTTCGTATCATGAAGACGAACTTAATTATCACAAGCGTTTATACCGACCAATCTATAATAACGTCCGAGTTGTTATTAAAGTAGGGCGTGTTGGTAAATTAGCTTTTTGAATGTTGAACGCTCTCTCTATTATAATATTTTTATGGCGTCTTTTGGAAGACAAAATTTATAAAAAAGGTAAAATCATAATAATTAATTTTAGTTTTATTTTACCTTCAGTAAATTTCTTTATGCCAAATTGATCGATGTAGCCCTAGTTACCTAAATCTTAAACTAGCAGTCTCCAAGTTAATCCAGGGGGCCGTTGTCGAACTACTTTAACTATAATCCGCGGGCCGCAGGGAGAGCGGTCCACGAAGGCGTTCTAATTCATTCATCAATCAATTTATTGTCTCTTATCTGCCAAGTTACTTAATGCGCCACCGCCAAGTTGGCTCCTTAATTCAATATACTTAATTAACCGCTTTATTAATTGAGCTTTATTCGCACTTTAAGAGTTAGCTCGACACTTGCTCTGAGTTCGTTTTTTGTTCTCGTTAAAGTGAAAGTTTTCTTATGTAGTATTTTGCTAGAAAATGAAAATAAAAAATTACGCATTACAGGTTTTAAAGAAAAGTGTGATAATTATATAAACACGCATCTTTTTTCCAAAAGGATAGGCAGAGAAATATTTCCACATTGTATACTATCTCTGCATATCTGCTAGATGTTGACATGCATCAATCTTTTCATGCAAGATCGTCGGTTGCGGTTGCTTAAAACTTGGCCCTTTTGACGTGACAACGTCTTAAATTAGGTTGCGGCTGGGAGTCACTTTGAAAAAGTGTAACGCTCGGTAACGTAACGATGAGTCACCGAACGAGAGAGAGGCCCGCCGAATGCCTTGCGTCTCTCTCCCACTCAACTATGATCGGTCTGCCGCGCGCAGCACTAGAGAATTAGTGCATAGCTTGCAAATGTATTGCAAGTTATTGTATGTATATTTGTATATAAATACGTATGTATGTGTAAAGGTAAAAATAAAATTTTGTTAATATGAAATTCAGTGCGAGATTCTTTGTATAAATTAATGTTTTAAATATAATTCTTTGTATAAATAAATGTTTTAAATTGTTACTATTATTTCATCCTTCTTCCTACTATACGAATGAATATTCACATTAAAATGATTTTACCATTCAAAGTCGTTGTCACGTAAAACTTTCGCCCGTATACCGACTTTACAGGCAACCAAATTTTTTTTTTTAATGTGCCATCGATTTAGTTTGTTAGAATTTTTTAGGGCAAATTTTCGACCTTTCCATAGCACACATTCGATCTATAAATTTGTTTTGTCAATCTATTATCATTCATCCTTTCCAAATGGCAAAGACCGCATCTCCTCCGTATTGATTATACTTTCATTTTTCTTCTGCTTTATCCAACTAACTAACTATCTACTACTATCCAACTTTCACTACCACCATACAGAAGCGTTGGTATTGGGACTCTTTTATGAAAGGAATCCTAATTCTCGAAGAACGTATTTGTACTAAAAATCTCTTTACGGCTGATACTTCCGAGAGTTTTCGTGATCGATTTACACCAAATAAAATATGCTTATCTAATATATTTCGTATGATAATTTTAGTAACCGTACATTGACATTTCACACAAACGACTTTTTCCACGGTAACACATACATACACGGACCCATGTGAACATCGGTTGATATCTTACGTAAGATAAATGTTGCCACCGCAAAACTCCGGGCCATATATCGCGCCGGCGAAGAGCTCGCTGACAGCTTATTATGATGTATTGAGACGGGCGCCGGCGCTGACGACGCGAAAAAGTCAATAACGCAGTCCTCCTTTGAAAATTTTCCAGATTACGTCATTTTTTACAGTCTCTTTTTGATAACGTAATTTCTTAATGCTGCACAAATACAGAAACTCTCATATTTTTTCAGTCAGTTAAATACTTTTGCATGTGTGTCCGTGTGTCATAGTCACTTTGCACGCATACAATTATCCTATGTTGAGTAACGGCAAGTAGTATGGTTGAAAGTGAGATCATCAAAGAAAACTGCAGAGCGATGGGTGATTGTGACGGAAGTACAGACAAAGGACCGTTAAGCAGATTTTATGTAGTCCACATTGGTGGCGTATTCGATGATCCGAAACCAAGCAAACCTACGTGAAAGATTAACGAATAATAAAAAGGAAGAAAATACAAAGAACGAAGTAAAGAAAATAAAGAAATTATCGCTAGTTTTATTCAAACTAATTTGCAGTAGCATCCTAGCTACTTCATAATTACTAAAAAATAACCTTAAGCATGGTTAGAAAAGTTTTGGCTGGAGATGTGAAACATTTGAAATTGGGGACATTGTAATCCGTTTTCAGCTTTTGACGTGACAACGTCTTAAATTAGGTTGCGGCTGGGAGTCACTTATGAAAAAGTGTAACGCTCGGTAACGTTACGATGAGTCACCGAACGAGAGAGGCCGCCGAATGCCTTGCGTCTCTCCGCTCAAGCTATGATCGGTCTGCCGCGCGCAGCACTGAAATTAGTGCATAGCTTGCAAATGTGCAAGTTATTGTATGTATATTTGTATATAAATACGTATGTATGTGTAAAGGTAAAAATAAAATTTTGTTAATATGAAATTCAGTGCGAGATTCTTTGTATAAATTAATGTTTTAAATATAATTCTTTGTATAAATAAATGTTTTAAATTGTTACTATTATTTCATCCTTCTTCCTACTATACGAATGAATATTCATTAAAATGATTTACCATTCAAAGTCGTTGTCACGTAAACTTTCGCCCGTATACCGACTTTACAGGCAACCAATTTTGTTTTATATAAAAAACTTGGACACTGAAATGGCCTTAAATCTTACTAGTATATAAGAGCGAAAAGTCATGTGTCTGTTCATTTGTAAAAACTACTGAACATATATAATACATTGTACTTAACATGTTCTAGCCATATTCATAGCTAAATATAAAATGTAAAAACGTTGCCCCTTGAGTTTTTTTTCCATCATATTACGTACTATGCACACACACATTTCATCATGTATGTACAAGTATGATGTGGTGGTGGGGTCATTGGAAAGGACGAATGTATGTAGATTTACAAAACAAATCCGTAGATCGAATATGTGTTATGGAAAGGACGGCAAGGGTCGCCATAGAAAATCCTATGCAGACCAAATTTGTGGCGTATTCGAAAACGGTCCAAGCATCCGAAACCGACGAGCCTGCATAAAAAGATGTATGGACGTCAGTGAAGCAAGACAGGTATGGATATATGTCTTAAGGATTTTTGGATATCTGTAGTATCTGCCTACCTTTCTGGGAAAAAGGTGTGAATTTATAATAGCAAGTATGTAATTAAAGGCAGGTAAGTCTGTGCTGAATGTTTTATATTGATGGTTTTAGTAGTTTCGTGTGAAGGAATTGAACAAAGAAGCAGAAAGTCTTTTGCTTTTAAATGTATCTTATGTTTGACCAGAATGACCGTAACTACACTTACATTAAAGTCGGTTCAGTAATTTTCATGAATAATAATAATCGGATATACAAACACTATTGATTTTATATATAGAATTTACTTTGACCAGAGATTCATTCGCTAGGTGTGCAAAATTTAATGTTGAGGAGCTAACCTAATATTTTTCGCAAGAAATAATTAAGAATAGGCCGACAAACAAGTTTTTCCTTTTATACATAGCCTATCTCTTAATTATAGATACAACTCTATTGAAATTAGAAGTTGGTTAATTGAGTGTTGTACGTGATAAAATATTTAAAGAAAAAGAGCCTCTTCTTTTGATTACGTATTTATCACAGGTATAAACATCGATAGATAGGTATAAAAGAAAAATAAATATTAAAAATCTGTAAAACGATTAATCCTGCAGACCATCCTAAAATTTCCCACTATGGTATTTATCGATATGCTTTTGAGCTCTTTAAGTTCAAAAATATAATTGTCTTAAAGACTTATCCTTAAGATTTCATAGCTTAAAAATTCGACAAACGGCTGATCTTATAAGCTATTCATAAAGTTTTTTGTTATTTTAGAGTGTAGTATTAGAAAATATAACTAAAAGTAAATCATCATACATGACCACGAGAAATCGATTTTTGTCCTTTATGAAGCTTTCAGAGCCCAAAAGTATAGCCTAAATAGGTTTCTAGTTCATACGTCTAGATTTATTTGAAAAAACGCTACTTTTAATTTTTTAAACTGCTATATCTGCAATATTCGATTTCGATCTGTTTTGCGGTGAAATGGCAAATATTGTCTCGCAAGGGCGAGAGGGCGCGGAAGGAATTAAGATATTCAACACTCCCATTTTTTGATAATATATTATTTATTTAAGTGGACTGTATTTGCGGCCAAATACACTGATGAATTCGACATACAATTCATATTAGATCCTGGAGCACGGTACAGGAGATCGTTCCGAAGGATGAAACTGTACGTACCTATAGACCGCAGAGTAGAGCAACGCCTCGGCTTCTTCCAAGTCCTCACCAGCGACTCGGGATATTTATGTGCGTGCAGATTTAAATTATACGGAGCAGATGCGTGCGTCCGGCGTGGTTGACCGTTATCGCCCAAGTCGCGGGCGGTATCAAAGTTACGTGCGGAGGGTAGTATGGGAAGGAATGGGCTCTGAAAATCTAAACTGTACGCAAAAAACAATTGCAATGACTTGATATCTTTTCATGAATCCACACGATATTTATTTACATAAGAACCACAACATTTTTAATATCTAAATGCTACAAAATAATATAAGATAGACAGCCGACGCCCCACTGTCCATTATCGAGATTGAAACAAATTAAATAACTAAATATTTCAATGAACTGTCTAACTTTATTTATTTTTCATTAACTTCAAAATTAAGATCTATCCCTCAAACGAGACGAGACCATGTTAGTATTCTAACACAAACGGTCCATACCTCTCGGCATCGGGCGTAGATCTCTCAAGGAGGCATTGTCGACGCGCGCGCGCCGACGAGGCCTCGATGGGGACTAATGTGAGGACATCGGGCCGTCCGCGGGGACGGGCCGGCCGATGTGTACGGCCTACGGACCGTTTCCTCCGGCTTAAATATTCAGAGACGTGACAGTGGAAACGCGACACGCTGCACATCTGTCGCGAATCAAAGGCATGTCTTCCTCGTGTACGAGTACATTATAATGGTTGTATAATGTGGGTTTTTTTTTTAGTGAGTTGGTTTACGATGCGTTAAAGCATTCATAATTTTAATATGAAAATTGATGTATACTTATTTCCAAATAATGATTTTTTAATGTTATGCAATTTAATAGAAAAAACGTAGCTCTCGTTGGGTCACTTTGTTATCCGCCTCTGTCTAGAAATACAGAGGTTTAAGGGACTTTACAGAAGACAAGTCCCTTAAACTCAGAAACAGATAAAGCTATCAAATTAAGTTTAATATAAATACTAAGGTTCGTTTTATGGAAGTGTCAAATGTTCAAGCTTATTTAGAAACTCGCAAATGCAATTATAAAACCTGTATAGCATTCACTTATTTAACGTTGATTTTTAAGTATTAAATTGATAAAATATAATGTCTTACAGCAAAAATAAAAATAAAAATCGGAAGATTGTAAACTTGTAGTTACAACACACAACGAAAACACCTGACAAGTGCGAATAGGACTTGCGCCCTGAGAATTTCGTGCAAACTTAATTATGTATGTAGTTATTTAATCCATCAATATTTTCAAAGGTTTTCGTCTATTTGAGATAAATATCGATAGAGTCGAGACATTGATCCCGACAATGCTGAAACATTTATTGTTTTTCTTTTGTCAAAAAAAAAATGAGTGTTCAAAAGTCTTAAATTTTCATAGCAGGAATTTGAAATTACTCTTTCGTATATAAGTATCATCAAACCTATACTTCAAATACAATGCCAGTTTGCATTGTCCAAATTACGTGATATAACTATAAATTAACGGTTTTCGAGTTTTTACTTTTATGTGCTTTAAAATCTTGCTTTTTAACAAATTTCATGATTCTAAGCAACTGGAATGTACTCTATATAAAAGCTCTATAAGTTATAATTTATTTGCGAATACCAAAATAAGCGACAAAAGTGGCATCATTTTTTGAATGCGTAATTTCGAATCTCTACAGGATCTAATCTGGTTCCGCCCTCAATTAAATTCTATTAAATTATTCTAGAGGAACGCATACTCTTACCCTGAAATCATACGTATTTCTGTTACATTATTTTATTACAAAGTCATCGCGCTCCCGTTTTTGATCCAAATCCCAGTCTTGCGTACAATACACATCGATATAAAAAAGTGAGGAATACGTTAGCGCGAACGAAGTTATCGACGAAAGCGAGTACACACTGAATTTTGGCCAGATAAAGTGTTTCTATATTAAAAGATACATAAACTTCTATATAAAAAAAGTCCGATAGCAAAAAAAATTATGCTATCGGACCTAAGGTTCTCGAGTTATAAGCGTACCAATGTACAGACGGACCGAGGGACAAACGTTGTGTTCTATAACAGGTAATACAGAACGAAGTGTATATACAGTGTTAAGATTCTAACACTTCTTAAATGATCTTAAAACATTAATCGAAAATAGAAGAACATCTTTTATTATGTATCAGTAAATTAACTAAATAAAATCGCTCACAAAAGTTCTATTTGTCTCTCGTTTGATTCCCAAAATTTAGTTTCTTTCGTTTGCAACGAAGTCATTAACCCCCAAACACGACAACTGCAAAGTGTAGTCGGAGAGCTGGCGCGAGTTAAAAACGGTCGCCACGTACAAAAGCTCGTTTGTCCCGAGCGAAGGCGACGCGCCGGCGAAAGGAGTTAGAGATATCGTCGTCCTTGCAGTCGCGTAGCCGTCGAGTGGCCGGCCGGAGTGGTATGGATTCTATCCGGCGGCGCGCCTGCGGAGAATAGCCCGCCATAAAGAGTAGCCGCTATCCGGGATGACCCTTAGACACCCTGTATAATAGCGAGTCGAGGATGCGAGGGCGGCCACGGAGAGATTCGGATATTGTTATAAACAAAACCTTATAAGTGGGGGTTGGAGTATTTCGGATAGGCTTTCATTTACAGAGGGCCATCGGGAAAGGAGTGAAGGCGGGAGGGTGTTAAAGATACAGTCAAGCGCGAATCCGACCAGCGCACCGGCGGTTTCGTATAAAAAAATATTTAAACATAATCTGTACCGGAGAGTAATTTACAAATAAAGCAATGATGAGAGGCTAAAAAAATAACTCAGTTTTAATTGGAAGTTAAAATTAGTTTCATCGTAATCTTTGTCACACATCATTCGGTTTGTATTTCTCATGCATTCTTAGGTATAAACCAAATTACTGATACCGCTATAAATAAGAAAAATACGTATCTAATAAGAATTTTTGAAGGAATTACTTTAATTAGAACCTCCTTCTTTTTCCCAAATAGCTTAAATGCCCCATAGCCTATCTTTCTTATCCGAACGAAATTCTCTAAAATAATGACATTTGTACTTTGTCAGAGAGTGTATATCATTGTGGCTGCTATAACAACAAATAATAAAAATAAATGCAAAATTAAAGGGGATCCATATATAAAATAAACGTGATTTTTTTGGTTATTTTGCTAAATATGAATTCTAGTAATACATACAAAAGTGTATCTAGTACAAATATAATGCGTATTCTTAAGTAAAACAACAAATAACAAAACCGGCTAAGTATGAGACGAAATGGCGCAAATTTTTCGCTAAACTATTATTTAAAAATAGTGTTAAATATGGTAAGGAGGTACGGAATCTTTTGTGTGCAAATTTGAATTGCATTTGGACAGTTTATTATTGAGACAGTTATGACTCATCGAATTTAGTGAATTCTGCATCACGCTAATTTTTAGCGTATGATAGATAAAGTGTTATAAAATAGTTAAAAGCGACAAGAAAGCATTTGTTTATATAATAACGTTGTCAATAGTTTTCAGTTGATTGGCGTAGATACAATACTGTTTTTCTTTATACCCGTAAATCGAGCTCCATATTTAATCAATTACGTAACACCTACATATTACAAAATAATATCTTGTTATATGCAATTTTGAGATTTGAGAGGTTGTAAATCAGGTAAATATGAAATAGAGCGAAAACTAGTTGACTATTAACTTCAATTCTTCCTATCCAGTCCGACTGAACTCTTCATTTGCCACCAGCTGATTTGGTTTGAACAATGGACATGTTCATCCCTATTCCAAACTGAAACACGAAACGGCTGAGCGGATACCGGTCAAAACCGATAAAACTGGAAACCATAACCGATCCGCCTAAAAACTTAGTTTAATAAATATGACGTTATTTTTAACCACTGGAGACTCAGAGCAGCTGTATAAGAAACATTTCTGAAAGTATATACAATAGACCTTTACGAAACTAATAAGACGGTTTCAAAGATTAGTCTGAAAGTGGCATGTGCGATGAGAATTTATTTTAACATAAACGTAGTACAAAAAAAAAATTTATAGATGATAAACAAACCCAAGTCCAATCAATAGCATTTTAGTACATATTGTTTCAATTGGCTACATAAAAGCTAGCGCAGGCTGTGCAGGTAGATGGCCCAATATTTTGCTACTATAGTGTTATTGTGGAACCGTTATATAATCCAATTGTTTAAAGGTGTAACCAGTTTGTTTGGTACGTATTTTTTACATAAGCATTTACTTATGCAAATTTCATCCAATTAGCTACGTCGACTTATAGCTTCCAAATGCTACTATTACTTAACTTTTGCTTGAGACAAGACTAACCATTCCTCAACGTAGTGCTATTGTGGCTAGATTTAAACACAACACATCTATTTACCGAAATTGAACACCGAAACACCTAGGCGTATAGGAGACAGACGCCGACTTGTGGTTAATAACGGTAACAGTCAATAGTGTAATCTAGTCATAACGATGATTATGTAGGTTACGCGTTCAGAGACGCAAATAAAGCTGCCTCACGCACAGCCATGAAAGCAAAGTTAGACGACGGAAAATTACGTTTAAATGTCGGAAATATGTCGGAGATAGGCACAAATTACGTCGTTGTATCTGCAATGAACGCAAAGTTAAATAGTACCGTACGAAACTATCTCCTTACGCGGCGCCCCCAAAGCTACGGACTTGTAGCGCGCGATGTCAGATCGTCGACTTCGTCGAATCAGAGAGATCTAACTTGCGAGATCGTTCCGGTGTCTGACCGTCTGTCTGTCACTCATATTTTAAAAGTGCTCTGAAGAAAGAAGACCGAGAAGAAGGTTCTTCTTCTTCTCGGTCTTCTTTCTTGGTTCTCTTTCTCAATTCTCTGATAAAGGAAAAGAAACAAATATAGCAAAATGTTTTTTTCTTTTTTCAGGCGTTTTATCACGTAATTTTCTTTGCGTCTCATACAACTCTTCAGATATGCCCACGCTATGCTTGAATTTCTTCCGAAAAAATTTGCATAGGGCCGTTACCCTGACGCTTTTTTCTTTCTTTCACCGTTAAAAAAAGTTGTATCAATATTTCGGCTCGTACACGAGTTACAAGAGAGTTTGATGACGTCTGCTTTTGTGGATTTAAATTCGTCCGGTCCATGAGGCAGGCGAACGCCTTCAAGACTGAAAATTGGTGATTCTCTCTTAAACAAGAAAGCTTTTGCTCTAGTCCTTCTTTAATTTCAACCAGTCGAAACCAGTAAAAACTCAGTCATACGAACGAGCGCTAATTCTTGGGAATACTAAACTGAAAAAATTCGCTTTATATGTCGTGAATACCACGATGTCTTTCTACCAAATTAACCTATTTGATGGTGTAAGCATACATATATACTCACGTATATACACACACGTGCATATACACATAGGCACACATACATTAACACACACATATAAACACGAACACGCGTTTGCGCGCCTTTACGGAAACCAAACACACTCACAAATGTAAATTAGAAATGAAATGATTTCTTTACCATTTGTTCACATAAGCCACCCTGTAATAAGTAGGGTGCACTGAAAATTTCTGGAACGAATAAGAGAAAATTTACTATGAATGGTCAAAAATAAATTTATTGTTTCTCAAAATATTCTCCGTTAGCATAAATGCACTTTTTCATACGAATAAAGCCTATGAATAATGCCCCTCGACCCCGGTAAGCATGGCATTGCACCAAATGTTAAGGACCGTTTTTCGAGCCTCAGTCAAATTATGTGGAATCCACCGGGAGCACAGACTTTTCATACCCAAATGTTGTATTTCATGCTTATCATGCCTATGTCTAAGGATGCCCCAATCTCGTGGTAGCTCACGTGCCTGTATGTTTCGATCATACGACGCAAAGCATCGATGCTTTTGTTGTTCACGGCGGTGGACGGTCGACCACCACGAAATTCGTCACAGAGATTGACACGACAGCGTTTGAATTCTGCAAACCAGTTATAAATACTTCTTTGCATGGTCGTTCATAGCCAAAAGCATTTCTAAGCCTAACGAGGCTTTGCTGAGTTTCGTAAAAAAATCGTAAAAAATCATACTATGAAAATTTTCACGACTTAAACCCATAGCGATGAAGATACGCAATTTTGAAAATAACGACTCAATGTGAAAATAATTGACAGATAAATGAAACAAACTATATTCTGCAGCTAAAGAGTTCCATTTTCAAATGAAGTAATTACTTTTTAAAATTTGTTTATTTAAGTGGTCAGTTCCAGAACCCTATAGGGCGCACGTATAAGTTCTGAATAAATGTATTCACATGATTTTAAAAGGAAATTTCTAATGCAAAAACATTAAAATTTTCATAGCACTAATAATTAATCCTGTATGCATAAACAGGATCAATTATTGGTGCTAACACATATTTAATTCAGTTTTTCATGTCGCTTCTCATAACAATATGGTAAAAAGTTGTAGTTATTAATTTGTTATCGAGAGCAAGTATCAACGCTACAACTTAAATGCTCCGTTCAAATACAGTAACAATATGGCGATGAAAAAAGTCAAGCAAAGAGCGTAATAGCTACAAAAGCTGAACTTTTTTCATTTCAACGCAGTGGACAACACTCGAAACACAGAAATACGAAGTGAAATAGAAAAAGCTTATTATGAAAAACGTAATTAAGATGTAATGAAACTGCCGGAGGCTTATAGATATTCGCAGGATAGCAACCTAGAGATGTTTTGACAGAGAAGAAAATATGTATTATTACGAATTCGTGAAGCAATAAAAATACTAATTATTTAATTTCGGCGAAATAAAACGACGAAGGGAGAAATGGCATTTCCTTGATGTGATATTTACATTATATTTGATAAACAATATTAGATAATGACAATAATTGAGTAATTAGCTTTATTGTTATTCTTTTAGAATGATGTTTTTTGACGCGGTTTGCGGTCGGAGTTGACTGGTGGAAATTGTAACATAACGACAAAGCGTTACGTCCCCTCCATCCGGCGTTTTCTCTCTCTCTCTCTCTCTCTGTATGTGTTATAATTTATTTAGTTGTTTTTATGAAATTAATAATTCACTATTTTACATCTGTTTTTTATTAAAAATAAATAAATAGTTTTACTAAAATACCAGTGTTGCTATAAAATTTTTGAGATACAGGAAAACTATATAGGCAAGACATACCGAATTTACACATGTTCATTGTAGTCTCCTTCAACGTCAATACGCTTCTGTGGACAGATTTTCCACAAACGGTAAGAATCACGTCAGTCGTTTACGGAAATAAAATCAAAATATTCAGTAATAGCATAGTTAATATGTTCGTGTGTTGATGATCGGGTGTCAAATACATTACTTATTTCACAACACCTTACGACAACTACATTTGAAAACGCGAGAAGCGAGTACTGCGCGCACGTTTGTGGTGAAGCGGACTTGCACGCATGTGCAATCATAACAGCGGCAAAATAGGCGTAGAACTGTTATCTCAATAATAATAAGTGTTAAAGTGGGCTGTATTGAATGAACTTTTCGATTTTATTTCTTAATTTGGATAATGTATATTGAAGGAAAAAGATCGTTTCTTACAGGGGCCACCGACCGCACATTTAGTGTTCTCGCTTGCCAAATAAAAGAGTGAATGAAATGGAATATATGTTTTTACGTCCAATTTAAACTTAACTATTTTTAGAAAAGATATATTTGTTGTGTAACAGGAATCGCTCTAAGCCTGGAAAACTTAAGAGTAAAAACTTCATAAGACACCGTCGCGATTGAATCATTCAAAACATATGTTGTGTTAAATATTATTTATATTATATAATCTATTTATTTTATGTAAAAAAATAATGAATTAAATCTAATTAAATCTGCTAGAACTGTAAAGAGCGTTAATTATCCTTTTATTTCACTGGTAACATCTTAAACGCGTCTTCATTGCAAGTTTTCATTCTAAAAAACAACTTATTAATACATCAATAGACGAATAGGCAAACCGATGTTATGTATTGCAAATTAACATTTATATAATAATAATAATAATCCTTTATTTGGCCCTCAAACAAACAAAAAGAAAGACATGTATAACATCTTAATATGAACTTAATTAGGACATACATTTACAAATTAGAAATAAATAAATAACAAAAGGCCGAAAGGGTGACCGACTGAGCAAAATGGTGCAGCCTGAACCACAGCGCTGATTTTCAGCTGGGCTCTGAAATCTTAACATTGAGTCCTGATTACTGTACCAAACAAATTTTGTGCACAAAAATAATAAGGCAGTGCTAAGAACCTTGTTTCGCGCATTCTTAAACTAGTAGCAGTATATAACCAGTTCTAAAGTAATCGTATAATCAATAGAAGGTAAAATAATTCCTTTTTGTTTTTAAATTGTGTCTTCTCTTCCACAGTTCTTAAGGATGATTTTTTTACAGCAGGTGATCAGTAATACCATCCAGC
>BGZK01004084.1:0-16418 GCA_005406025.1 Eumeta japonica | reverse complement strand
ACTCACTGAAACACGTGTTCGTGACTGTTAAGTTTACATCCTTTCTATTCAGTGCTTGAACACCGATATTAAACAACAAAGTTATTAAATAAAAAAATAAATGTACAGCATCGTAACGTTTAAAATAATAAATAATTTTGTTAATGCATTTAAAGTGGCATATAAAGCCCCTCTAGCATTTTTAATCCCGTGTTGTAAATTGTGAATGTGCTGGCACAACAAAACCAAGTGTTTAACAACCCAATAAGTATTCGTGTACCGTTTGGTTTATCACTTTCACACCTTCAAATCCACAAAAAGAGCAAAGAAAAAAAATTGGTTTTGAAAAATGTTTTGTAATTTTAGGTTAAAACTATTTTATTGAGTCGTTATAGATAATTATACGTGCAGTTAAAACAAAGAGAAAAAATTAAAAGTGGGTCTAAATATGAATAAATATGAACTTAGTGACACTTACGTTTGCAAGCTGATACACAGTTACAGATCTGTACATTTCCAGTTAGCCATGTAGTCAACGAATCCTTGATTCATACACGAAATTTTAACTATGGCACACACAAGGGACAAACAATACTAATCGTTGATGACAATTCTAAACAAGTGTTGCGCAAATCGGGCACGCCATAAAACAGACAATGTCGCTTATTTTGTCGTACATTATGAACATGACTTGGAAAACTATTTTCGTTCAGTTGGAGGGCAACCACCCACACACTGTCCGTCATGTCATCGTGTATAGAGCTCGATAGAATACATTACTCAAGACAATGTACATCAAACTGTCATTCACGATGTTCTCCTCAAAATTCTCTTGCAAAATTCTAACAGACAGAGGGACATTTAGTGCATGAATCGTTGATGAAGGTGTCGTCGACGCATAAATTAACTGGTTAACACGAATATGAAACATACATGTGTATATGTGTAGAGTTTTATTTTCTATTTTACATACCTACCAGGTCGTAAAGCTGTTTTAACTGTTACTTTCGAAATAAAAAATGGGCTTAAAACAATAAATACTAATGACTGGTAGTTACACTGTCGCAACATTCCACAAATAATAAAAGTTCAATAAACAATCAACTGCTCCCCTTTATTTTGTTATTGGAATTTATGTGATAATTTGAAAAATAACAAATTTTTTAAACATAAAACATGAAACAAATTGATTAATTTTCAAACAAAATCAGGGAATGACATGAAATTTGAATTTAACTTGAACTTGTTACTCAAATATTTCAGACAAATCTTTAACAGGCTTTGCTGTGTTTTAAAGTGTTCTTTTAAGTGCTAAAACAGCATGAAGCTACTTGTGAGAATATTAAGCGATGTCTGCAATATGTTTTTTAGCAATTGTTATTTATCACTTCAATTGATAAAATATGAATAAACATATTTATAGTTCTGTTCCTAATCTTTATTTTGATTTTTATCAAACTATTTTTTGTATCTGACATATGAAGCCCATAGCCTTTTCCAACTGACAGCTGAGTTTTAACACATTCTTTGGAATACTGTTTCTTGCAAAACATCTCCGTGAATGCAAAGTACGATTGACTTTTAACTCGAGTACTTTGACAACTTTCAGTTGATTGTTTTCCTTCAAGTTGATTTGGGCATTTGTAACAGGTAAATACAAAAAAAAAGAGAGAGTAAATTATTAAAAAGCAGTTGCGACAGATGACTTATTAATGTATTGACATACGGTGACTTTGACCGTTAACTTTATAATCATTCAAAAATCTGATCAGCAAAACAAGTTCTAAAATAGTTTTTCTGTAAATTTCTAGCAAATTGTGTCATAAAAATCTAGGCAATACAATCTTGTAAAGTTGCGTTAATATAGGGCTGCCAGTAGTGAATATTTGTCTTCAAACGCGGGTTTCATTTGGAGGTATTTGGGTGAGGGGCGTATGCCTTGTCGTCAATACTGCAGTAGAGAAGATTTGTCCATTTGGCCAATAAAAAAATGTCGCATGGCATTTGGGCATTTGTTTGGGGATACTTAAATTATTATTGCAATGATTTTTGCGGATTAGATGGCAGAAATGGAGTGTTTACACAGAAAACTAATGTTTCTCTTCACGAAAATTACCCTCAAGATAGATATAGCGATATTAGGTCTAGAGATCTGACTGGACCAGTAGGATATCATTGATACTATTTCCCAATAGGTGCCAATATTGGAATGATTTATTTTAATAATGCTAATGTTTTGTTCCTGGGGCGTCTACACAGCATAATGGTTAAAACCACAGAGCGAACAGAAAACAAGTGAATTTTCATAAAAGCTGAATTCAGCTTTTTATTTTACGAATGTAAGAGCAAAATACAAAGTCAGCGTATGAATGAAATGCACTAGCTTCTGTTGAATAGCTAGTTATCTCTTTCAGCCGTATTTGCGCGTTGCATAAGTGTTTCGTCTACACATAAATAAAGCAAAATGCATTGATCTTGCTCTCTTTTCAGCCGCGTTGCACCTCTGTTGTGCTTTGTGCTTAAAACTAAACTGTAATTGAATTAGTAGTGGAATTTCTTTGAATTTGTTAGTATTAAATTTTGATTTCTCGTGACATGTTAATTTCGTGTTAAATCAAAATGTTTTAGACTTCTGAACAAATGCGACTGAATGTGAAGGCCCTTTTTTAAGAGAAAATTATTCTCATATTTGTTACTTTTTATCATAAAATATTCTCCTTTTCATATCTCAAGAACGATTCTCAAATGAATAAACAAAGTGTTGGATGCAACACCATCGTTGCTTCCTGCAAACTAAAAAAAGAAGAAATCTTTACATCGCCACCAAGTGAATCATTAAAAATATCAACTTAGAAATAAATCATTAATTTTAGCAGATGTGTCAATGAAAGTGTGCAAAAGCTGAGAGAGTGGTTGCACAGCAAGAGCTTAGAAGTTATAAGGCCAAGTGCTTCTTACACTGACTACGAACGTATGTGTGTATATGTGTGTGTGCGTGTGTGTATCTCATGCCAGTGAAGAACATCTGTTTTCTAGCAAAACATGTACATATAGTTAAAATTAACACTTTTGACCACTGTATCTGCTAAAATATTCTGCCATTTATCTTCAACACACCACAAGTTTGCAATGCGAGGTGTAACCAAGCAACATTGCAACACACGTATGAATCAACTCCATCTTGCGGATGTGTGGAAATAAGTTATTTAATGCCTTTTTACATTCTGTTCTGTCATTACATCAGTCTCACTGACTCACTGGCTGACAGGCAATTTACTAGACAGTCGGTGGGTTCTTTACCGATGGGTCGTGCAGACACATAGAAGTGGCGTGGTAGTTATTCTGTTGCACTATTTGCCGTTTGCACTAAACAAGTCCATTAAATGACAAATGCATCAAGTAATTGCTTTTTTATGTCTTCTTCATAATCATGCTGGTTGGTGGTCTGTTCTTTTACATTCGTATGTTTGGCGTTGTTGCACTTTTCATATTTGCAAACAATAAACTTAACGAACCATGAAATTAATGATTTTTTTAAGTTTTCTATTTAATATTTTTCCCCATCCGAATAGTGTTGCCAACAACCAACCGCAAATTCACTCAAGCCACTGCAACATATTAATAACTTGTTTGTATAGATGTTGGCATTTGAATATTTTCGGTTCGAATTTGAATATTCTAACAAGTTTATGGAAAAGGAAATTAACATTTAAATAACGCTCTGTTTAATAAGCTGCCGCGTTTGAAAAGTAGATAATAATTTATTCATGACTATGGACATAAAAGCCTAAACGATGCAATCAATCAACAGGTAAACGATTTCAGTAATGTTTATGTCTGGTTTAAATACAAAAACAAAAAGATCAATTAATGGCTGAGTAGATAAATTATATATCCAGATATATGCAGCCATGCTTAAATATTTTGATTAGAGGAAAATATTTTAGATGCCATTGATGCTAAATTAATGGTTAGTAAAGCTAAAAGTTATTTATAAAAATAAATAAATTTTTTTTAATTTAAGGTGACTGTTTTCGTTCAGTAACACCCAAAGAAATGAAAAATAAACGTTGTGTCAATTGTCACAATGTATTAAAAACAATGTTTCCAAAAGCTTTTAGAGCTCATGCGGTGAACACATGTCTTTTTATATTCAGCACCTTGCATCAATTGGAAGTGTTTACAAATCCATCAAATTGTAAAATAAATTTCGCTTTTAGTGTGATCTGTAAGCGAGAGTATTGTTATGAACGAAGTAAAATATACAGCCGCGTTTGTTCTATAATTTTCTTTGAGTTCTCAGTGAAGTTTCAGCAGATCTTATTAATTATTTACTTCGTTAACGACTTCAGTGAGCAACGAACTCAATACTTTCAGTAGGAAAAGAATATGCCATAAAATATGCTGGCATATTCAACAAAATATGCAGAAATATATATTTATTGCAAAATATGCTTCAATGAAAAAATTTTATGGCCAATATTTCGATTAGAAAAATACTGAACTGTACTACCAGAAACATGCATACGCATGTTCATACGTGTCCTGGTTTGATTTTAAACGGTATTTCAATAGCAAAAAAAAAAATTTATTATTAAAATTTTCTTGGAATTTTTTTGAAACAAGTACCTTAACTTACAAGTAACCTTAATTATTAAGCAAGTTCTTAAGTTATAATTGGACCCCCTGATCCAGTAGATACAAAAAGTAAAATTTATATTTTTCTTGGTTAATTAATTTGCAAGCCACGATCGAAGTTGTAGGAATTTGCCATAAAATACTTTGATACTTCTTTAATGAAGCTTTTTTTTCTTAAACAGTTTATTCAAAATCTGCATACAGTGATTCACAGTGATAATGGTTTACTTGCAACAAAATTAATTTTCATGCAATACAAGATTAATTTTAATGTTCTAGTTAATAGGTTGTGTTCTTATCTGGATAAAGTATATCAAAATTTTGCAGTACGCTGAAACAGTGGCAGCAGGAATAACATGTCAAGCCATGATTTTCTAAATTATTCAAAATCGGGTTGATTATTTACCTAGTACAGTTATGCAATTACAATGACTTATTATATGAAAGCACTGCAGGCCACTATTGGCTATAGTAACTAAAATGGCAGGCTACAAAATTTTATTTCGTATGCGACATTCTATTTGTCGCATTTAGCTAATTATGTATTTTATATGGCTACTTGCAGGCCGCTGTTAGTTTATCTCCATAGTCAAAATGCCAGTTTTATGCATACAATTCAAGATTAATTTGAATATTTTGACTATCGCGTTTAGTTTGCTAAAATCTTTAGATTTTATATATTAGTAATGCAGGCCTCTACTTTGGTCAAACTCTTAAGGCATATGAATGCCCTAAAATGCTTAATCACTTTTCATATTCTGCTTAATTTAAATAGTTGGCTGTAGCATTATTTTCATATTTTATATAGTGGCATTGCAGGTCATAGCTATCTTGGATCAGAGTCTAGTTACTACTTGCAAAAGAGGCTTGCATGAGGCACCGTTATAACCCTTTCAATTATTTATATCCTTGCTGTTTTGTAAAGGTTAGTAATCTCCATTCATCCAAATTTTAAGGACATTATCCTTCAGCCTTCCAAATGGAATCATATCAACTGAAAGTTCCTCTAACCGGTCATATTAGTTTTAATATTTTTCAAAGCTTTGCAAAGAAGTTTTCAAAATTATGTGTAATGTCAGAGTTATCAAAACGTCCTAAGAGAAGAAATCCTTTCGGTAGATGTATAATATTTTTCTGTTTATTTAATAGTTGTTCTAAATCATTTAGTTTTAGATTTTTTCTCCTAATAAAATTTCAAACTATTCGAAAATTCTGTATTTTTTCAAACTCTTTGTTGCTTTTTGTTCAACTTTGTATAAAACACATGACCATGAAATGAATTTTCCAAGAAACTAAATTACAACAATGTGGTGAGCTCGTTATTATCTAATGACTTTAATGAAAAAGCATTTCGGTTTTATTTGTATTTTAATTTTGGTTCTAATGACCGAATAATCATCACTCAAAATTTGAATGCTTTCAAAAGCAGTGATGAAAAGAAACATTTATTCTTCTAATGACAAAACGAAACTGAAAAGAAGATAAAACAAAAAGTGATTGATGGGGCCAGTATCAACATGTTGTCGTCGTCAAACAGAGAAGAAAAACAATTTCATTTAGATTGAGAAAAAAACAACTAAAAAATTAATGAAATGGGGAAAAACTTTTGAAAGAAACCCTCAAGAACAACAACATATACATGTATTTGATTAACCTTGTAAACAATTTTTGTTAATTTCCTTTTTGTTGTAATAAACAATTATAAGCGTGTTATTAAAATAAAATACCAAACTTAGTGTTATAAGGTACCAGAAAATTTAAAAATTATTTTCTTTACATATTTTGTGTCTATTGTTCGTTTCTTTCATTAAAATTAAAATACTAAACCCATATTTTATTTAACAAGCGATATCAATTTAATTGAATTATTACAGCCTGTCTGTTTATGTTCTCCACAAACAGTTTTATTACGTATAAATGAAGTTCAAAAGTTCATTTGCTTACACATTCATACATATTTTTAGTAATTTATCTTGCAAGACAATTTTAAAAAGTTCTTTATTTTTCATTTGTAATTTAAAAAAAATTGTTTTAACGCATTTTATGACGCCAATTGGTGTCAAATTCCATTGTAAACTTCTGCTCATTCATTTTAGAATGATGCTGCTGTTGCTTGTTGCCGTTGTTGTTGCTTGGTTTCATTTTGTTGGTTGCGTGTTCAGTAAGACAGTTTTATAAGATTCTTATGTTGTCTAAAATTGATTGTTGCAACATTTTGTAACACATGTATGCAATAATCCAGCAGTAAAACAAAATTACTAACAAACACTTGAGCAAGAGAAAATGAGTTTTAGGGGATATATGCGATCTAGAATGGTACTCTATATACTAGTCGACAACAAGGCAGATTACAAGCTACTTTTGTAAAGGATTTTTAATATAATCTTCTGAAAGGTCTTTTGTAATATGTAATTTGGAAAACGGTACTTTTTAAACGATATTCGCTAAAGTTACGAATTATTAAGAATCGTTGAGAAAAGACTTTTCAAGCTAAATATATTTTAAGACAAGTTTCTTTGAAAATAATAACCTTAAAATGTACTATATAGAAAAGGAAATTTTATTAAAGAAAGTACCATAGAAGAAAAAATATAGTACCTTTTAGAAAAGTACTTTTTATAAAATTACCTTTTGAAAGTTGCATTTCAAAAGTTACCTTTTTGAAAAAACTACTTTTGGAAAATTTCCTTAAGAAGAACCTTTACGAAAAAGGTGCCTGAAAATTTTCAACTTACAAGTGTTTTTGAAAGAACCTTATGAATACTTACTTTAAAAAACTCCTTCTATAAAAACTTAAAAGGAAACTTTTATGTAGAGCGTAAAAGTAACATTTAATATAAAACTAAATTAAAAATATTGCATTAATAAAAACATTTTAAAAGCCTCGATGGCTGAATGGTAGAACACCTGACCAACATAGACGGGGGTGCAGGTTCGATTCCTACCTGGCAGTTTGTGCAGACAAGCCATAAACGTTTCTCAGTTTTGTGTTTGTTAAGATTACGTATTAGTACCAATATAAAAAAGTGCACCAAAGAAGTATGTCTAAAACAAATACCTTTTAGAGTAGTTTTTAAAAAGAATCTTTGAGGATAGTATCTAAAAAAATATCATTTAAAAATTAAATTTCATACATAAAGCTTTTAAGCAAATACCTTTAAAGCAGTACTTAATTAAAAGAGTCTCTAGAAACATATGCTTTCAAAAGGGCTCATTTATAAACTTTAAAAGTAAATAAAAAAATACTTTTTTCGAAAACTAAAATATAGAAAAGTACCTTTTCGAAACAGTTCCTTTTGTAACAAGTGTCATCTCAGAAAACCTGTTTTAACAATTTTACTTTAAAAAAATATCTTTGAAAAAAGTACCCTTAGAAAACATATTTTAAAAAATTATCTATTAAAAAGTAACTTTCAAAAAAGTACTTTAAATGAAGTTCGGTTAGAAAAAAAAAATGTTTTAAGACATGTACTTGTACACAGTTAGACTTTAGTAAAATATCATGTCCTAAAAAATTATCTTTCAAAAGTCCTTTAAAACCCACCTTTTTAACAAAGTTGCCTTTTTACGAAAATTCATTAAGAAAAAGTTTTCAAGCACCTTTAAGAAAAGTATTTTTGAAAATTAAAAAGACTACCTTAAAATATATATGTACTATTATAGGTTGTTGTTTCTCTAATTAGTTGCTAGTGTTTGACGCTAAAATGCTTCTGTAACATTTGCTTGATCAGACGTATTAGACTTTTTTTTCTCAACGGGATTTTATTTTCCTTGCCTTAATTTACATAAAACAAAATTAATTTTACAAAAAGCCTCGTTTTATTGTGATTGTTTCAGTTGTTGCTGTTGCTATTGTTGCACATACAATTGTTGCAAATAATTTAGTTATTATTCTATTGTAATTTATGAAGTATTAAATATTTGACATGATTTACGATACACTTTTTTCACTTCTTGACTTTACGAAGATTTGTATTTTGTTGGCAAAATCGTACATGCAGTCTGTGTGTGTGTGTGTGCTTATAATGAGAGAAGAAGGGCAGCACAGCACCCTGGAGGCATAATTTTTTAACGTTTTAATTTATGCGAGAAGTATTGCCGATGCTTAAAAGTTTGTATTTTAAATTTGCTTTTGGACAAACGACATAAATTTTAATTAATTGTCATTTTTGTTCTTCTGTGCAACACCTCAGAATAGAGCAAAGAGACAAGACAAAAAGGGTGCAGCTTTAGGTGGCTGCAACATATGCCATTTTGTGTGCTGCTTGCAGCTGATGATGTCAACAGCTCACAAACTTTGTGGTCTATGTTTGTTTGTTCAACGTGTGTGTGAGTGTTTTATTGTTTTAACAAATGAAATAAAGAAATAAAAATTAATGTATATTATTGTATTGCTTTTTATCTAAATGAAATCAAAATCAATTTTAGATTTAAATAAATTTGTTTAATTTATTTCGAAATTTGTTGTCATAAGTAACATTTTCAATTTTAACTTTAACTTTTAGAAAATAATAATAATATATTTTTTATTGATTTTAAGTCAGTAGTTTCTTTGTAAGCCACCCAGATTGAACGCATTGATCAGATTTATTTGGCTTTTAATTTTGCAATTTAATTTGTATTGCCCTGAGCTCCCAGACATTTTTTCTTAAGCTTTCGGAAATTCTTTAATAATTACAAGTTTTCGATAAAACGACTGAGAGTTTAATGCATTTCGTTTTCTATTTTCGTTTTACATTTAAAGTCATTCAATTTATTGCACATTTGGTTAAACATGATATTAAATCCACCAAAAGGGTTTGGCAAACACGCACTTTAAACATGTTGTCAGTTGGTTTTATGGTTATTAGAGACAATTGACTCCATAAACACAACTTAAACGTCTGGCGTTTACAAATGACTAAAATCAGATGCAATAAATAAATTTCCAAAAGAAATATTTACAGCCAACAAAACACACACACACAATTTGAACGTTGACACATAAGCCTCTACATGTATAAGAAAAACTTTTAAATATAATTTTTTTATTTTAAAATTAAAAAAACAACTTTATTTAAAGATTGAAAGAGAAATAGTAAGAATTCTTTGCCCCAAGGGAAATTCATTAGAAGATGGCTCTTTTAGCCCATATGTTTATCAGCTGGTTTGAACCAATCTGTCATTTCTGTGTTGACTGATTGGTCCAGCTAATTTGTTCTATATTGTTGTAGAGAAAAGCTCAGCTGGTAATGAATTCGTCTTGCTCTGTTCTTCTAGACTTAAGCTTTAAAATTATTGATTCCAATTAATAAAAGAAATTTTGGATCATTAAAAGCGTTCGCAACAAAATGTCCACTGTACTATATAAATCGTCAATATTACTATTAAAAATCAATAAGAAAAAATATAGATCCATGATTCCAGCAGATAAAACCACCACAAGCAGGGCATGCAAGTCATAGCATAAATTGAATAGATTTGGTCTACGCTCATTCATCGCATTATGGAAATGTTTCAACTTGAATCACCATTTGCCTGGGTATGAGATTCTGAGCAGTTTTTCGTCGTTTTCGTGTGATTATTCAGGCGCAAGGAAATGATAGGAAATAGGCATATGGAAATGATATATTTGCTTAGGTATTATGACATCCAATCCGAAAACCGGATATGGAAGCTTATCCAAAGCTTAGACCTTTATTATAGCCATGTCTGGGGCTGTCTCCAGCAGTCTTAAGTTGCAAGGGGAAGCTTAAGGCAGGTAATATAATTGACTATATTACAATCTTAAAGGTGACTTCCATGGAGCAGGATAAGCCTTGATAAGCCCTCAGCAGCTCAACGTTCTTCGGATATCTTGGTAATCAAATTTTTAGAAAGACATCTTTTGGTATTTTTTCTGAAGGTTAGAGTTGCCTCAGCAGGTTAATCGGTAGTACGAAGATACATAAGTCATCACTGTGCCTAATCAATCTGATATACACAAACATTCTATTTAAAGAATGATGTGTAAGATGGACTTAAATACCCCGAAGAGTGAATCTGGCCCAAAGCAGTCAATTTATACATTCGGGAGAACACTGGACCACTAAAGAGCGTCAGCGAACTGGCAACTCAGATTCGAATTACTCTCGGTAATATAACATTAAGGGCATACAAGAAATAAGATATAGGATATGCGTTGGCCTAAATAAACATTTCCGTAGTTGTAAGATTGGGAAAGGGTCAAATGAAGAGGAATATTGGCAAAACATTAATGGTCTGAATCATTTGAAAAAAATTACAAGTTGTAAACTGTCCTCGTTGTAAAGCTGACTAGGAAACGCACGAAGGCACTGTTAGAGAAGCTAATAGGTCACTATATTTTTAAAATAATAATAAAATAATAATACAGGCATGTGCAGATTTGATGGCGAGGAGGAAGACCACTTGATTATTGGCTATACAGCTTTAGGTCAAAGAAGATACTACGGCATGTTTGTAAAAATGATGCATAGCTTATATTTAAATGATTATTTATACCAGTTGTTGGGAAAATACCTTTCCAGGAGACTTTAGTGGCTGGTACGGATCCTGCCTAGAATTAGTAGTTATTCTGCCAGGAGTAAAACATTAATTTAATGATGGTTGCAATGGACCACTCTACATATGCAACAGGACACTCTTCAAACTTCATTAACTTTTTAATTTTCGCCTCAATTGTGTTTTCCTTTTACTACCCCCTCTTGCTCATACTTCTTATACAATCACACTGGGCTAACATTAATGCTGGCTTGTCTCTATACAATTTTAAATAATGGGATTGCCTGCCATTTACTCAGCAATTTTTTTGGTTTTGTGTTAATTTGTTAATGACTTTGTGTAGTCTTGTCTTCTTGCTACACATTTTTGTGCAACATATTAAATTGTTCAATTTATTTTGATATGTGACATACTCGTATCCATGTACGACGTGTTGCTTTTCTTTTTTTTGTCTCATTTTCTTTCTTTTTTACAAATTTTGTGAATGTTTGCCTGTTTGTTCTGGGCGAAATTGTGTTAACACAACAGCAAGTAGTGTTTTATGTTGCATATAAATTGTGGCATAATTCACTAATTGTCAATAAATTTTGTTAGTGGGTGGTATTTGAATATTGTACAAAATTTAGTTAAGACGCAAAACAAACAGAAGAGAAATTTCTTTCAAAACTGATGGATTTGCTAATGCATTAAAATAACAAATTGAAAATGAAATAAAAGCTGATAGCACATTTAGAATATCATTGACTAATGAAATATGACAGTTTGCCGGGATTGGTGATGTTTGGCAAAATGTAAATTTCTTTAGACATTTTAGATCTGACGATAATTATGCAAGTAATTAGTGAAATTCGCCTGTTCTATTCGAGTTCAATTTTGGTTATTTTTTCTTTGTTAATTTGTATAACAATTGTGGCACAGTGCACTTTACAACTCCCACAACCAGAGGGCTGCTGCAACAAGATTCATTTCTAAATGAGTAAAGAATGAAAAAGAAATAAAAAATATTGAAATAAATCAATCGAATATAAGAGCTCCACTGCACAGAGTCAAGACTAGTAATAACTGCATGTATTTGTTACAAAGAAAATAGAGAAAAATCTGGAAATCAATTGAAGTAATTGGAGTGCAAATAAAACTTTAAGCACAAGAATAAAAAAACGTTTTATAGAGAAAAAAATGGAAAAAATACTAACAAAGGAAACAAATATTCAATTCAATTTGACTATGAAATGCCAAACTGCTGATGTTTTCCGCATAATAAAACGTTCGATAAGATGACCAGATTGTTTTGCAAAACGTTACAGCAACTGCACACAGTACGAATAACTGCGAGTATTTTACGGAATTCATATCAATGGACTCTGCAACTAATGGTTGCTTACTGAATGAAATCATTAGTGGACTTTATGTGAAATAAAGAGGAAAGCAAAGAAATAAATCACACACACACACACATACAAAAAAAGAAAAAATTGAACAGAAAATACAATAAAAGTAATTTTAAGCATTCAAGTTTTATAACATTTATAAAATAAAGTACAAACAAATGAAGCAATTTCAATGAATGTTCGATTAGATGTTAAATATGCGATTAAAATGGAGTATATTGATACACTGCATTTTGTTTTGTTTTAATGGATGGCGGTTTAGATTTTTCAAATATTTACAAAATGGTTTTAATTAAATAGTTTGAATTGGTTATTTATCGTCCATAGAAATAGCAAAGCACAAAAAATCAAAATGGAAAAATTTCTGTAAAAAAAACTAAAATCTTCTAAAACAAAAAGAAATTCAGAGCAAGTAGTTACTAAATCATCAATTGCAAAAGATAACGACAAGCGATCAATTTCAATTTAAAACAATAATTTTAAAGATCCAAAAATAGATTTTTCAAAGTAAGTGGCCATACATAACAGCGAAAGAGGTCAGCGTGGGGAGAACATTTCAGCATAACTTCAAACCGCTTTGGCAAGCAATAAAACACATCATTTTTTTTAGAAAACCTCTTTAATAAAGTGCAATAGGATGGTATGGATGTAATTTACCTTATGACAATATGACAGTTGCCAGCAGCTTCTCCAGGAGAAAAAGCGCGAATAACTCCTTCCAAAGATAATCCGGTTGCAACGGCATGCAACTCTACTCCACTACAAAACCAGAGCATTAAGATTGAATGAAAGTGTGTGACAGAAGGAGAGACGAGGGACAAGAAATATGGGAGAGAGAGGAGAGAGAGAGAGTTTTAAAAATATCTGTTTCATGTTTTACTGGATCCTTTTCTACATTTTAAAAGGAAACTAATACTTAAATACATCACTGACATTTTTAGTGAAGCTTCCATCATGGAAAATATGCGAAACGAAGTTCAGACACTCAACTCAAACGTCTACAGAACACATTGAACGATATTTTGTATAATTTCTTATGTCGCAGTGGCCTGCCATTACAGACATAATGATTCTGATACAAAACTTTACTTAACCTTTTGCTATACAAGCGAAGATGGCAACTTTGTGAAATAAAGCACATGACTCAAATCTAAAAAGTATCTATCCAGAGCTTGCCCTGATATCAAAAGACTTCTAGTAGCAGGAATATAACAATTTTCATTTCCTGGGGAAACTCGCCAGCCATATTGTGTCCATAAATGAATCCTAGATGCAACAATCCAATAAGAAAACCATTTTAATAGCTTTCATTCAAAACTATATCATCAATGCAGGCCGCTGTACTATTTATCCCCATTCACAAAATTTCCCACCTAAACCGCCTCATTAATGCTTAGAAATGTATTTGCAATCAACACCAAATCGATTTTTGATATTCTTTTCATACATAACTTACTATATTGTTTATCGCATTGAAGGTCACTGTTGCGCAGCATTAAGTCATTAACTGCCTCTTTCGGTATTTTCGAGACACGTTCTTTCATTCGCATAAATGCATTTATTACAAAATAAATTTAAACACTTTGTTGTTGTCTCAAATGTATTTATGCCAACGAATGAAAATGTTCGCAATAGTGAAAGAGGCAGTAATGTTCATACGAATGAACCAAAATCCATTTCTTTCATTTATTTTATACCAATTAAAATCAACTTGGTTGTTTTATTAATAAGTTATGTGTTTATGAATATTTTATATATATTTCATATAAAGCCGTTGCGGGCCGCTACTTCTTCTGACTACGACTATTATATAATACAAAATATCCGGTATTATGAAATCCCAGTAATTTTCAAATTTATTATATTTGCTGTAGTATTTTTTGTTTATTTTTGCATTTCTTAAAATTCGTTTTGAGTCTATTGACAAATTGGTGGCATCAACGAGATATTGAAGGCATATAGACGGCTGAGTAGGTACACAAAAATTGTTAAAATAACAAAGTAAATATTAAAAGTTGTCTATGGAAAATTTGAATTAAAGTACAAATGATATCGATATTAATTTTTTTTTTAAGCCGCAATTTGAATTCAAATAAGCTTCAATAGGAGTAAACAAGTATTTAATTTTTTTATAATTTTTATAATTAAAAATTATAAGAAATAATAAGAAATACGAATTTTTTAAGTTGAATGCAAAATTTGTATGTAATCTCTCTTTATTTAAAAATTGTAAATTGAAAATCTTTTCTGTTATGCTCGACCAATAGAATCAATATGTTTTTTAGTTAAACCTCACTTGTCTAAGTCTCTTCACAGTTTTCAAATATCGCATTATTCCTTTAACAAAATGCTTAAAACAATTGCTTGAATTATGTAATATGTATTATTGTTTAATACATAAACTTCTAAATGACCTCAACTTCGTAGACCCACATACAAATTTTCAACTTCTAATAATTAAATTTAATTTAAATCCAGTAGCTCGACATTGCTTAATAACTGGAAAGAAATATATTTGTGTAGCCTAAGTAACCACTTTATAAAGACAAAAAGAAATTAAAATTCCACCCCCAAGATCAAAAGGTTATTCTGGAAGAATAAAAATTCCGGCATTGTCATTGAGCTACGCACTCACTCACATGTACAGTTTGTTTGTTGCAGTAAATTGTAACATAAAATTTGAATTGTTATTTTGAATTTTGTATTATAACCATTAAAAACAAATATATTTAATGAAATTTAATAATTTTAGTTGGAAAGCCAATAAAAAGATTAAACGAAACAAAAATCTCAGTAGTTAAAAGCTACCAGCAGATAACAAACCAGACAACCACAAACATTCATTCACATGATACTCGTTGTCTGTTTTATTTATTACTTTTATGATACAACTTGTGCCGCCCTGATTGTTTATCTTCAATGACGTTTTCTTTTTTGTTGTTTAAAAACGTGTTTTTTTTTATTATTTGAATTTTGTTAAAGATATTTGAGTTTAATGAGATCTCCCCATGTGCTGTCCAAACAATTTTCTACTCAACTTGTTATGAATTGAAAAATAAATAAAATGTTTATTTCATGTTATTCATACAATACTTGTGAGTACCTTGTATGAAATTGTTTCATATAATATTATGATTTACGAACGGGTTTCGGTTAAACTAATCTTTGTCAAGATAACAAATCCCATCAATCACTGAAGGGTGTATGATGTTAACCTTGATCTTAACCGAAAATTTTTTAGAAATAAGTCTCAGATTAATTAAAATGTCGTTAACAAATTTACAGAGTAGTATTACGTCAACAGGCCAGTATGCCATTTAATAAGTTATAAAGTTAAACTTATTTGAATAAACATATAAGTAGTTTAACCTTAACCTTGATGCAGATTTTATAGCTGCACTAAACTAAAGTTTAACCATCTGAATTAAAAACGATTATTAAGGGAAAACAGCCATTAAAAAATCGGGTGTATATAAAAATTCGTGTATGAAATAATTTAACAATAGATTTTGCATAAAATTTGAACAAAAACAAGTAAAAGGGTTACATAGAGCCTGGCCGAATTGCAAAATCCTTTACCCCCATGTGCAAAATTTTTAACCGGTTTTTGCTAATTTTCTATACCCAACAAAAATTTTATTTAAATTTACAATGTTAAAATTTTATTTAAAAATTTTGTGAAAAATAATTTTATATAAAATAAATGAGTTAATAGTTTACGTTTGAAATGATTTACCAGTTAAATAATCGATATTTTTCTAATCCTGAATAAAAATACACAAAATGATATGCATACATTTATACATATTTTTTCATGCTGAATAACATGTTGAAAATTTATATGTGCAATTAATTATATAATTAAATTATTTAGCAAACCAAAGTGTCAATCACACTTGCAATTTGAAATTT
>BGZK01004083.1:0-16419 GCA_005406025.1 Eumeta japonica | reverse complement strand
GAAATGCGAAATTCAATTTTCAAAACGATGATAACATTAATTATAAAAGGGAACAAAGAAGTCAAGATCGAACATAATATTATAAACGTAATATGTATACAGACGAATTGGGAATCGCCTATTTTCTTTTTAAGTCGGTTAAAAATGTAAATATATATGTAGATATATTAATAAACAGTATTGTAATTATAATTGATAAAAGTTATTGTGCGTTCAGAATTTTTGACTTGTGATTACATTCGAAAGAAAAATAGCTGTTGTTTTGATTAAACTTGTTTATTTATTTTTCAGGTAGCCCGCAGCTACTAGCACCGGACTACAAAGATACATTCCTTTTACGGCAACGCGCCTTTCATACTTGGAGTGCTTTCGTGAAGAAAAACTTACTCTCTTGATGAAAATATTGATCTACATTGAATAATAGAAAACTTGATGTACTCACACTATTACTTTTGTTACTCAAACGGTCACTCTTGATGCTAAGAATTATATTAGTAATAAATTGAATTTTAATACGATAAAATGACCAAATAACAGACTTGGAAATAAATGATTTTTATTAACGACTAGCGGTCACCCGCCCGCTTCTGCTAGGCGTCAATTTAAATTTAACAATTTTATTTATTATTCAAATGTGTCTCCGTTTTCGTTCCCGTAGACATAGAATAGATTCCTTCATGTTCTATATCAACTTAATGTTCAATCAATTCTGATTGCGATCACGGTCCTGTCTCCGATGTCAATTCTTGTTTCTCTGTCGGGTCCGCCCTCCGACTCTCTCAATTCCAATACAGACCTCGCTACTGATCTTGGTCATCCTTTGGACATTAATGTTATTTACAGCAAATTACCATTTATACTGCAACTGAATATAAAAACAAACATAATATTATGGGAATCCTAAAACCATTTATAATTGATTCCGTATCGAACGGTCGAAGTACTATAGAGATACGTTCAGTAGTTTTTATGTGATTGCGTGATAATGAAAACAATTTTCATTACATAAATAGACGTTACCCGTCTGCTTCGTTGAGCGTAAACTAATATTTAGCAATAATTCTTTTTCTTTCTGATTTAAGTATGCCCGCGGTTTCACTCGCGTGTGCATAAGTTGAATGCCGTCGTCTTTAATATTAGCCATTTTCGCTGTCAATTCTATTTTCGTTCACGGTCTTGTTATCGATGGCAATTCTGGTTCCATTGTCTTTAACTCCTTTTTAAAAAGTTATATATATGTTTAATTTTTGTTATTAATGTTATTTTCGCCCCATATACTAACGAAATCCGATGAGACTACTTTTGGTGCGGTTTTCCACATATTGTGGACAACACTAAAACTTGGACATACAAAAATACGTGTTATCCATATTTATACTGTAGTTAATAATTCGAGGCTTCGAAGCATTCTCTAAATGTAGATCTGGGTCAGCACTAAGTATCATAGCGTGTTAGTGTATTGCTGCTACATGTTTATTATTCACATTTCCTTTGGCTGTGGTATTAGACGGTGTACGCACGTTCGTTTGTAATTGAAAAAGCCAACTCTCAGAGAAAATTTAAAAAAATATATATTTTAATTTTAATCCTATAGGAAAACTTTGAATGTCAGAGAAATATAAAATCGTTTAAAAATAAGCTACATCTATAACATTAAAACTAGACATAAGAAAATGTGTTAAGCATAAAACTGACTCATCAAAATTATCAAATCATTTAAAAGGAATGTGTGTTTTTATAATAATATCGCAGCTGAAATTAAAAATTTGCTATTTTCTACATTATGTATCCCATTGCAGATAGCTGTCGCAGTTGTTTTAATATTACCACTGTATACTAATTTTTTAATTATTCAATATTTTGTACCTATTAGCAAAAATTATCAGCCCTCGAGTTTCATGCCCATTCTCTTCAACGCGAATCAGCATTTTGAATGTAATTCAAGGTAATGATAATGTCGAAAAGAATTAATTAAAGACGTATTTCAAATGTAATTACTTACGAAATAAATATACTTTAACTTGTCATATAATCAAAACAGAAACACATAACTAAGAAGAATGATTTTATTTTTTCGTCCATTACAACAATATAGTCGTAGACAACGATATTTTAATGTCATCGCCTTCTAGCGGTTATGATGGCAGATACGCCGTTACAAAAGCAATTTCATACTTACACACTAAGAGCCAACAGCGACCATTAATAGATGTCGCTGTTAATCAGAATTCCACTAGGTCAGACATCGGCAAAGTTTAAGTTTATCTTCCAATAGAGAGCGCATATTTATTATAATCATAAAGCTAAATTCTAGCGCACAAAAAATACATACCTTTTTACATATTTGATATTACGCGTTAAAGAATTAAATGCTTAAATTGAAAAAAAAACTTTAATGATTTTATTAAAATAGTATCGGTTCTTGATTGTTCTAACGCCATTAACTAAGAATTAGTTAAATAATTTTTTTTTAGAAATCAGGAAGGTACTGTCAACAATCCGATTTTCAAAAAATCGGGCTTTTCATCAGATCTTAATGTTTTAGGGCCCTACGATTCTATTTTAACCATTTTCCGAATATAATATGTCTGTAAGTCCGTACGTGCGTGGGTACACACGCCCTTTGCAAATGCAATCAATCTTCTAGTGCTGAAAATGATTTCCCTTAAGTTTATTATTAGCTTTGTGGGACAAAACAATATTAATTATACACGCGCAATACTTACATCGCAATGAGGCGTACATCTACAACGCGCGCATGCACCGACACTATCTTGTTTTGTCGCTATGTGTCGTTTTGTAAACTGGACTGTCGTTGTGCAACCTTTGTAATAAATAGTTATATTTCAAGCTGGCAGGCCATTTGCTTGAATGAACAGTGGCTTTCGGGAGCTGTTCCTAATTTTGAAATAAAGTTTATTGACCGAGATACTGAATTTTCCTTTTTGCATTTGGTCTATCTCGGTGAAATTAGATTTTAAATGTACGGATGGTGGATAAGTAGCTCTGATACACATCAAAGCTGTTCGTCGAAGGTTACATGGGCCCCTAACGGGGTTACATCTACAAGAAGATCTGGTTACATTCCTAGCTCCATTGCAAATTGAACTCCCATCCCAAGAGGCAGTTCTGGTAATAAAAATAATTATTTTTATAAATTCACGTAATAAATAATTTGCTAAAATACAGTTTAAATATAGGAAATCTGACGCAGCACGTTAATGATAATTATATTTTAAATGCTTAACTATAAAATTTTACCGCTTACATTAACTTGAATTTTATTTCCCTTCTTTAATTTTATTTTATTGTATGTTAGTTTTTTTAAATTGTGTATTTTGTAAGATGTGTCATTTGCTATTGTGTTATAATTGCAAGTTGTACTTTGTTCATTTGAAGACATTTATACAATTAGTCTTTCTATGTATTTGTGAACGTATCGGAGCGCTCTAGAGCAAGTAGGAAATTTGATTGATTTTATTGAGATTAATATTACATTGACATTATTTTATCTCATTCAGGACTCGAGTTAATACCTGCTGATACTTTGATGAATCATTCTTTCATTTGACTATAATATAGATAATCTTACACTGAGCTTTTACGTTGCTAGCCTAGTGCTGAAGATGATTATTCTGAGTTTGCGATGCTTAAGAAGTCTGGAGTATACGACTTTTCAAAAGAAATATTTAACTATTCTTTATTTATCCCTCTAACTATATGATGTAGTACTCGTGAAAGCGATTTTGAAAGGAAGTGGTGCAGGTAACGTAGTTTCTTTACTCCGACTCATTTTTATAGCTGACAATTACTCATTTTATTTAATAATTTACAGTTTCTTGTGAACTTTTCTTAAGCTATAACTGCAAAGTGGAACGCTAGACACTGCGTATTAGGGACTACCCGCTATACGTCACTCTTCCCCTTTTAATTAAATTTACAGTTCATGTACTAATCATTTCACATCAAACGTTGTGCGCAAAGAAGCTTAAACAGGTCAACATATAATTTCATGCATATGAAATCGCACACACAGCAAGTACTTTTTAAAATTATCATTGTAATATGAATTTATCTGTTTTTACACGACTACAGAGGGTTTATTACTATAAGCACTACAAATTGCATAACTGTTTTACTATCCATATAGTTTCACAATGCTGGGTATAGGTGTCTCTATTTGAAGTACTTACACTAATGAAATTAAAATCAAAATGTTTTGAAAAGCAAGACATATTTTTAATTTTTTACGTATGTACATGTGAGTTTAGTCGAAACACAATTCACCCAGTTCAATAAAAAGGTGTTGTTTTTCCCCTCGCACGTCCCTCACGTATATGTCCGTGACGGGCAGGCGTTCGGGCTTGTCCGACTCGAGTGCAAACTCTGTCACTTTCCAGTCACGCGATGAATCCTGCAACGATATTTTAATATTAATGTGCATAGTTACTAACAGAAACTTCCTTACGAAAATTATGTTACTACATTATGTGCAGCTCGAAAAATCGAAAATGTTTTGTGTGGTTGAAGTTCATCATTACATGTCTTTGAATTAGCACATTAATTAGCTTTTTCTGGTATTGTTTCAGTAATATACACAAATAAATATTTTCTCGTTTACTCCGTAATAAAAACTCCGACAACAAAAACATACCTATTAAAATTCGTTATACGTCAATCAATTTTTATCGTCGTGTGGAATTTTATATTTTATGTGTATATGCTATATGTTTTCGATGAAAGCGGACTGCGACAAGCAGTTAGTTCGTAAACGCCATTATAATTACGACAAGGTAGTAAATACAACTTGACATGCACCGGACTAATGTACAAGCCTTAAATTCTATGGCCTTTAGGTACTCTGAATTACACAGTAGAAGGGTGCCGTTCTGTAATCAAACATCGTAGAGCCAAATAGGAGTAAAGACATTTTGAAAACATTTAATTGAAAAATTAAAAAAACCGGATTGTCAATTTTTCCATCCTTGATGACCAGTCCTGAATTTGTCAATAGGCCGTGTAGCGTGTAGGCCGCGGCCTAGGAGCGCCAGTGTCCTAGGGGCGGCAGGTTCCAGAAAATTATTATTTTAGTGAGGTACACGGGGCGGCGGAAATAAAATGGCCTACACTCATAAAAAATATAAATCCGCCACTGTTCATGACTAGAATACAAAGAAAATTTTATAATCATTATTTACTTTAGCATAATGATATCGGATAAAGCATACCGAATGGTAGTTAAAACGGAGTCTATATTAGACGACCTTGGCAGTGGGCAATGATTTAGTGGGATTTTTCTGTCAGAAAGACGTTGCTCACATAAATCTCGTTATACCTTACACCCGTCTTTGTTGACGGTGTACACGTAGTGGGGGTTGTCTTCTGTCGAATGCGACCTCAGCATGACGTCGTTCCACGTGACGAAAGATATCGAGCGCGACTTGTGATCGTCGCCGTCGCTGTATACGTACGCATTCAGGCACTTGATTCTGATGTGCTGTACTGCGCTTGTCGATACACTTTGTAAGGACAACAATGCTTCTTTTTCGATCTAAAACAAAGTTATTTAAATAACTGTTACTGTTCCTAATTTTATTGTTGTATTTGAGTAATGAGAAACCCTTTTTGACCCACGCACGATCATAAAAATATTTGATACTTGTTCGAAATTTTTTGTAGTATTTGTCGTTGACTTACATATGTTTTAGTTATACAGAAAAAAATAGTAAAAGTCCTAAATATTGTCTTAAATATTCTTACATATTTAATTATTTACCTAATGACCAAACATTATAAGAAAGGAAGATCTCTAGAAGACCTATCAATATATAATATGAAATCTATACTGATAAGGAAACTTCAAGATTTATTTATAGACTGAAATATCTGTGTCAGAATAAATAGGACATAAACTCTTAGGTGTAATATATTTAAAGTAGCTGAGATGTATACGTATTGAATATTCAAGAATGATTTAAAAGAGTTGAGTGTGTTGAAAATGGTTGAGTTATCTGTTGAATACGTTTTGGAATTGGATAACCGAATAATATTTGCTTCGTCAGCGTAACAGATGTAGAAGACAGCAAGAAAAATTAGCGGTTGCATAAAAAAAATATATGTATAAGTAAATCTCACTATTACTAAAGTTGCGGTGCATCCAAGAAGCGAAAGGATCACATGTATTACGATTAAACATTTGGAGAGAATATATATAAAAGATAATAAAATTTATGAAAAAATTGAAAAAAGTTTAAGTGCGGAAAAATGCGGTATGGAAATACAATTTGTGTAGGGTGTGAAGTCTTTGAAAGATAACGATGACGGAGAACGACATGGTTTGAAAGAAGGTGTAGTGACCAGAGGAGCGAAAGGTATATTGGGACTGTTTGACAATCGAAAATAATAAAGGAAAGTAAACAATTGCTACACTCTTTGGATTGACTTTACATTAAAACACCGATGTTAGGGTACATTGTATTTGCTTTGTGTTCGTTATTTTTATTATTGCTTTGTGTTATTTGATTATGATTTTTATATTAATACTGATTCTTGCCTGTTTAGCAAATTTCAAAAATTTCATTTACCATAATGGATACTAGGATTGCGGCGTTTAAAAGGTAAAGTGAGTTCTTCTTAATAAATAGATTTGCTATAGAAATTCAAAAAATCTAGTAAAGGTCGATCAATTTATGCCGTTATAACTTGGAATGTTGTCAATTGGTTGTCACAAAGTACAATCGGGAATATGCTCCTGAAGCAGATAAAGATTAAATATTTTTTGAAAGCTTTTTTGGTTCCGCATTATATCTCTATTAATAATTCTAAATTTTATTTATTTATCATCAAAAAAATATTTATTGAAAGAGGCAAAAAAAGTGGGAAATTCAAGGTAGTTGAAACGAAACGTTATTGGTCAGATGATCTAACCAATAGCAGTAGTCGTATGTGACGTCAATGTTTATATTATGTTAATTATTATTATATTATTAGTTTACATTAAAGAAAGCGCTATATCGGCTTTGAAAAAAAAATATTGTTTTGGCAGCATCTCTCTCTCTATAGGTATATGGAATACGCTTAAAATATATATAAAGGTAATAACACGTATGCGTGTATGCATGTGCGCACGCGTGTGCCTATGCAATTGTGCGTGAGCGTATATGTGCATGTGCGTGTGTGTGCGTCCGCGTTTGTGCGTGCGCGTGTGTGTGTGAAAGAGAGAAACAAATCTCAGTTTAATAATTGACATTCAAAACAATAAATGTAAGCATATTATATAGTTGTTGGCGGGTATACATCATTTTACGCACTTGACGTCACAATCAATCAATTTCGCAACAACTCTGTCCGTTAAGGACGCACTAGCGCGTTAATATAATCACTCTATAGAAAGCAGGTTATTAATTTTCAAATGGTTGCTATTTGCTTAAAATAAAAATACCAACATTTTAAACTACTCCATTCCTTAGTACAATGACAATAGTAATACGTTAAGATATACTACAATAAGTTTTCATACTCACTTTGTAACGATAATCAAACCGGTAACTCAACATGAAAGGCGTTCTCTTAATATATGTTATATTAAATTTTTCTACTTCAGGCTTTAAACAAGTTTTACGTCCCCTACAACGAGCAGTGAACGCAGTGTTTATTGTACCGTCTTGTGACAACTGACGATCCTCTGAAATTTTTTCCAATATTAAGTACATTTTTCATATCTAAAATATTTTTAGTTTTGAATTTTCTAATGTTTTTTATAACATATTTCCATACAAACCGTCTATTGAATCGGCACCTTCTATAAATTTACAAGCTCTTTCCGCTTTACCAATATATGTTGTGGGTGCGGCACTGTCAGCTGGAATTTTATAATATAAATTTTATAACAAATACAGCGAATATAGTATACTACATCATGTAAGGTATTGTGAGTGGCTGCGTTCGTAAGCTAAATAAATTAAAAAAAATCACTTAAAAAATATGTGACGATGTGTAGTACTCTAAATGTAGAGCATTTAGAGTACTATTCTTCCAGCATTTCCGACTAACTCTCCGTTGCACATAACAAGTGGGCTTATATTTCGAAACGTATTTACTTTTGGTGTAGAATATTTCGTTTCTTTATGCTGGATGTGACATGCTTCCTTCTTATTAGTATGAAGGAAGTTAAGTTTACTGAAAATCACTGCTTTTTTCCTCGTAGGTCTTTAAAGGCTTAGAGTTTTTGTGCAGATTTTACTGTAAACTATTGGTTAGGTTAAACTTAATCAAATTAGCTAGTATTTTTTATTAATTTTATTTTGTCCGTATTTTTATAAAAAAATCGGTCTTCGATACTACCAATTATCCAAATTGGAAGAAAACATAATGTAACAGATGGACCGATGAACAGCATACTGATCCTACGATAATTTCGTTTTCTCGTTGAGTGCATAAAATCATAACAAGTACACCTTTATTGCTTAACACCAGAAAACTTTTCAATTTACCAAAAATAAATGCAAGTAAACAATTTTTGCAACAGTCCCAAATTTCAAGTTGATAAAGATAGGAGAAAAAATTAACATGCCTTACATGGTCATGTGTACGTGAAAATGGACGTCGTAACTTCGCTATGAAGATTCTTGTCTGGCTTTTTAGTCACAGAATCCCTAATCTAAGTACATTATAACAGTATTCTACACTTACCATTTCCATTACCATTATTTTGGTCTGTATTAACTTTGGGACATGTACAAGTCCCTTCCAAGCCTATAGGACCTGTTGGCCCAATAGAACCTGTATCTCCTTTAGGACCTGTTTTTCCGATGTCACCTTCTGCTCCGGGTGTTCCAACAGCTCCCTGGAGTTATAAAAAACACCGGTTAAAGGACGAACATAATCAACAATTAAATACATGTTACTTAAATTTGAAGTAAGATATAATGTGCGAAACAGAGATTGTGGACTAATAACTCAGACTTTTAAATAATGATCTGATGGTACGACTTACTTTTTCTCCTTTATCACCCAGTTGTCCCGGTGGACCTGGTGTACCACCATCACCCTATATAGGAAAAAATACTTTTATAAAAAGACTCATTCTGTTTAAAAGTTAATATCTATATATTCACACGTGAAGTAAAAATGGTATACCCCTTTATAATAATTTACCAAGCACGAAAGAGTGTAAATTTTGCTTAGTTAAATTTATATGAAGAAGGAGAGCATACACTTTAAATTTATTTATAGCATGTGTGTTAATACATATCTGTACGTATAATAAAACAATAGCACCAGGTGCATCTTTACATTAAAGGTGTATATTAAAAACGGAGAGGGAATGATAAAAGAAAGAATACATAAGATAAAACAATGATTTTTGATTTTTTTTCTCATTGTCTATCTGTCTGTTCGTGCATATCTCTGAAATTAGTGAAGGGGTTTTAATGGGGGCTTATAAAGACCTACTCCGATAAGTTATAAGACATAATATTTGCTAAAACCTACAAGAGAATTTTCTATCATAATTTTTTTGGTATATATTTGTAGATAATATGCAAGGTTGGGGAGGGGTTACAGGTTAAGTGGACCAGTGTATGATGCAAGGGAATTGAGTTACGATCATTTTTTTATGTGACCGAATTATATACGGGCGAGGCCGCGGGTCCAAAGCTAAGTATTAAATAAAATACTAGCGTTCGTTTTTTTTACATTTACCGAGTAGAAATTGTCGCTAAAGAATTTAAAATTTTTGCCAACAAATTATTACTGACATTAATCGAATGAGTTTCGAGCTGTGTTTTTGTATGATTTCAAACCTTCGTTTTTCTGCTTCGACGTGCGCCCTACGCTAAGGCAAAAAAGTATCTTTCTACTATATAATCTATGTTTTATATATTATTGTGCGATTTAGAACCAGTGATATACAGCTAGCTTAATATATACCCATTGCAAAATGGGATTTTCGTAGTAATCATTTCAATTGCTTTTATGCATACATTGTTAATCATGCGTATATTAATGATATTAATTCACCTGTATTCCCTTGTCCCCTTTGGTCCCTGGAAGACCGCTAAGTCCTGGTTCTCCTTTTTCACCTTGCTCGCCCTGTGCAAGCAAATGACACGTTTTTATATAAGCTCATTAATAAGCTATATTTTTGTTAATGCATTAATAATTAGATATCTTTTGGGATATACTAGAAGTAATAATAAATTAATCTGCGAGACAAAATTGATTTTCACCTTAATTGATAAATAAATTTGGACAGTAATAGAAAAGTTACACGTCACGTCTATTAAGAAGAAATAAACTTACTTTTGAGCCGTCATTTCCCCTTTGCCCAGGATAACCAGGTTCACCTATATCGCCCTGAATGATAAATAAAAGGCAAGTTTATTAAAATATTTACAAAAAATATTATCCATTTATTAATTGCGACTCGGGAGTTCTTAAATTGCAAAATAAAATTTTTGTTATTAAAATAAGTAAACGTCTAACTGATTTTTCTTAATATCTGCTGTTCATTACCGTCACTCAAGGAATACTTTTTGAGGTTGCCTGTGGTACCGTTGTTACGGACTGCGCTGACAAGCTATTTAACTATAAGTAAAACATAATTTTCTTAAAAATATTCTTGAACAAATATCCTATAAATTGGTAGCAAGTATCCTTCCCCCGCCCCCCACCGCCGACTGTAAGCAACACCTACGTCGCGTATTAATCATAGCATTTTGACGTGACAACGTTTAAATTAGGTTGCGCCTGGGAGTCACTTTGCATAGTAATGTAACGCTCGGTAACGTAACGATGAGTCACCGAACGAGAGAGGCCCGCCGAATGCCTTGCGTCTCTCTCCCACTCAACTATGATCGGTCTGCCGCGCGCAGCACCAGAGAGGCACGTAAAATGTATATTTGTATATAAATACGTAATGTATGTGTAAAGGTAAAATAAAATTTTGTTAATGAAATTCAGCGAGATTCTTTGTATAAATTAATGTTTTAAATATAATTCTTTGTATAAATAAATGTTTTTAAATTGTTACTATTATTTCATCCTTTCCCACTATACGAATGAATATCACATTAAAATGATTTTACCATTCAAAGTCGTTGTCACGTAAAACTTTCGCCCAAACACCGACTTACAGGCAACCATTATTAGAATGTTTCAAAATGCAATAAATCTTTGTTTGTCATATTTGGCATGTTTACTTCTTGTTTTTTATGATAAACAATTTATGACTTATTTACATTCGAAGAACGAATGACACCATCGAAAACATTAGGCGAGGGATATATATAAGGATATATATACTAGCGAAAAATACATATATATACATATAAATTGAAAACTACATATATAGTTTTTGCTAGTGCTGCTTAGTTGTTCTTTTTCTAATTCTGCCGAAAACTTTATTGTAGGGAATTTCCTAAGTATAATATCTATTGGTAAATTCAGTATTGTCGTATGTTCTTGAACATATGAACTAAGACTGGGTGATATAAGGTATTCTAGTATTTTATTATTTGCTTTACCCTTAAATTTAATATTATATTGCAATAATGCAAAGCCTGTTACTAACTGACATTCACTAAGTACATGAGTACATACAGAGCGAGTGTCAGTTTATACTCGACATTGTAATAAGCGAAAGATAAAGCCCACTATAAACTGATATGCACTAAGCATGCAATCACGTACTTAGTGGATGTTGGTTCATATTTGACATTGAAACGAATCGAAACGAAACAAACTAAGAAAAGAACTACTTTAACTATTAACATTTTAACTATGTATATATATATATATATATATATAGGTACCCTCAGAATAAGAACTTTCATTTGATATGTCCCATTGCAATTTTTTTTTATTTTATTTACGTGATTTTACCCCAAAAGTGACGCATAAATTAAAAATTAATTTATTTACTTTACATGTCCGTGTTTGGGCCATACACATGATATAATAAGAAGACGAGTCTAGTGAAACTGAATATTATACGGGAAAAAAGGATACACCTATATAGCTACACACCTATATAGGTGTATCCTTTTATCCTACACACCTATAATAGGATACACCTACATTATTGGGCCCAGGCAATAATATTTTTTTTTCAATTAACAGGCATGCAGTTATCGTCCTTATACAGTAAATGAATGTACTTGTTTTTTTACACTAAATCGTTTATTTCTTTACAGATTCGTTATGTTAATGTGAATTTTTAAGTATCTCGTATTTTATTTCTATATACCTACCAAGATTGTATCGTCCGTCATCTTCACTTCACATCTATATTATTAATAAGCTTATTACATCTATATTATTAATAATGAATAAGCACACTATCATATTAATAAGCTGACTACGTTTAAACCTACTATCCATTCATTTCAATGTCTATTTCGCCAGTTACTTATATTATACACTACTATTTTGTTATAATACTATTATCTAACATCATTGACTCTAATATTTTAACAAATAATATGGGATACAGGGCTCACTTGTTATTTAAATGAAAACTTAATCAATAATGCCGTCTTAAAAGTACTACGGGATGCAAAAAGTATTTATAAATAGAAAATGCGTACAAAATTTGTTTATTAATGTACGTGAGAAGCAATGAGTTCAAACGCTCTAATGGTTCCTATGGTAATAAATTTATACTAAGGACTCGGATTCTGAGTGGAATTGTTGGCAGTTAAAACTAGTGGAACAATTTTAGGGTCAAATCTTTTTCTTCTATTCCTGCAATTTACACTTATAAGAATAAACGAAGGTGAATAATATTTCATTTAATAATTATATACCACTTACTTTTTCTCCCTGCGTACCATTTTTTCCTGGGGTACCTGGCTGACCGTCAACACCTCGGGAACCCTTAAATGAATACAAAATTTAAATAAAATCGTATGAGCGATTTATTGTAAAGTTATATTATGTATTTATAATACAGCTTCTTATTCATATCTATTTGAAAGAAGAGACATATCGGATAATATTTCAAAGATTAGACTCCCCTTGTTTCATGCGTTGATCATCCACTGCCGGGTACGTTCCTTCTAGATTTTCATGAACATTATCCTCTTACTTCAGTAAAGGACGTAGCCTACGACATTTCTCGCTTACTCAGTACACTTAGTGAAGGGAAATCTCTCGTTTGGGCATCCGAGTTTATAATATGCGTTTATACTGTTAATTTAGCACCTGCTTGTGATAATTGTTAGTTTCACTTTATTATTATATTGAGTTTGTTCGACAAAGATTAGTATTATATATTTTTTTAATTTATTACTTCTTATATATTAAAACGGACATATGAATTTCCAACGAATATTCGATATGCAGCATTCAACAAAATTACGCAACAACACACTCCAAGCTGTAATATTTTTTCACATAGTTTCATATAACGATGAAACACGATTCCAGACTGGCAGCTTTACCTTTGTCTTTCATCAATAGTTTTGTTTCATCTTTTGCCAATCAAATTAACTATTTAATTTTTACCAAAATACCCAACCTTCCTTTGTGTTAAAAACATAAATGGAGTAAAATATTATCTTAGTAAACTCACTTTATCACCCTTTGAGCCGTCCCTCCCTGGTGTTCCTGGTGTGCCGTCAACTCCCGCCTCGCCCTATAATAGATATTTGAATTTCAAAAGCGATGAGTTAGAGAACATCGGACTACTCAAATTCACACACCAAAAGCATTACTATTTATACAGCGTTGTTAGAACTATTAAGTTCTTATAAAGAACCTCGCACGATTACGAGTTCTTGCGTCAGGCTATCAAACATATCCATAATCTAGAAACAGAAAAAAAGTTGACGTTGATTCTACTACAACTTCATTGAAATTTAATATTTGTAGAAGTATCCTCTTATGTCTATACATGTGAGATATGATTCAATTAGATTGACGCTTGCCTGCAACATGTATTAACATGCAGCATGCAACCCACCGCTGACCCTCGAATCTGCCTCTCCACTACGAATCTCTATCCAAATGATTGAATATTGATTCCAGAGGATTGACAGATATCGAACACCTAAGCAAGTGTTATTTATTACTATAATTATCTAATTCCGCCAACTATTAAATTGTTTAGTTCTACGTACGTTTCATGCCAACAAGGCACATCTTCAGGAAATTGCCGACAGTCACATCCACCAGGGTGCAAGGAGCGTTAAAACAACCAACACAACCTCGTTAGACAGGCCGCTGTCATGCAATGGTCAAAGCGACGAAAACATTATTAAGACAGCCACAGATCACCACCGATAGACATGCTTGTCAAATGTCACAGACTAACCATCACCAACATTACCCAATAGTTACAGGCAAGCGTCCAATAATGGCGATTTATAAACGTCAATTTGGTCGTTGAGCATATTATTATTATCTTTATGTTTTAAAATTTCGAAGGATTCCAAAACATTCAAACGTAACCCTCTCTCACACATGCAAGACATCGAATTTGTGATCATTATTAAGCTTATGACCGGTTTCTAATAGATGTTTAGCAAAATGGGATCTGTCTGATTTATTATTTTTAAAGGCCGAAATATGTTCTTTATATCTTTTTCAAAGCAACGTCCGGTTTGTCCTATATATATTGATTTACAGTCATCACAAGTTAATTTATAAATTCCAGATTTTTATTATTGTGTAATTTATCTTTATTGTTACATAAAGTTTTCAAATTATTATTTGTTTTAAAGGCCGTATAAATATTATGTTTTTAATAATCTTGAAATTTTCTCCGAAATTGTACCAAAATATGTCAAACTAGCTATATATTTCTTTTGATCTTTAGATTGTGTTGGATAGATACTTTTCTTTATAATACTTTTTGTTTTTATTAATGAGTCCATCAATACATTTTTGCTATATCCGTTTGCCAATGCTATACTGTAAATGGTATTTAATTCTAAAAGGAAATTATGATTATTAGGGGTATGGTGAATAACCGATGTATCATTGATTTATAAGCCATAATTTGTGTTGCCATGGATGACAAGAAGAAATGGGTATTGTAATATCTGTGCACGTGGGTTTTCTATATATTTTAAATTCATGTCTATTATTTTTCTGGTTAAGGTCAAATCTAAAAATTTATAGAATTGTTTGTTTCTTCCTCTAGTTTAAATTGAATTTTGGGGTGTATGCCATTAATATAATTTTGAAACAGATCTAATTCTATTGAATTACCCAGCCAACACATAATAATATCGTCCACATATCTAAAATAATACAGGATATTATTATTGTTTACTATGTGCTTATTTCGAATTCATCCATAAAATTTCGGCCATTAATGGACTTAAAGGTGAACCCATAGCTAGACCTTCTTTTGTATATAAAATTGATTATTATAACGGAAATAATTTTGATTCATGCACAATTCTGTTAATTTTAAGATATCGTCCTTCTCGCCTGGATGTAGTTTTTGTTTATCTAACTTATCTTTTATAATTGTTAAGCATTCTAAAGGGAACATTAGTAAATAAACTGTCTACGTCAAATGAGATAAATTTGCTATTGTTTGGAAGGACAATATCTTTAATTTTGTTAACCAGGTCTAAACTATTAACCAAACCATATTTTGGGTTGAATGAAATTTTCTTTTATTATATCATTTATGTATTTAGCTAATCTATATGTTGGCGCTGCATACGATACCACCGGACGAACCGGCTCACCCTCTTTATGTACTTTGGCAAACCATACAATCTAGGGGCCTGTGGATTCATCGGTATCAAATTTCTTTTTCTGATTCTTTTAGTCATAAAAATTTGAAAACGATAAATTTTGTTTAACTTCCGCAATATATTTATTGGTGGATCATATTTTAATTTTTGAAATTCTTTTCGTTATTAATTATATTATTAACCTTAGTATTGTAATCCGACTTGTTCATTATTACAATAGCGTTCCTTTATCGGCTTTACTAATAACTATATTTTCTCAATATTTTTGTTTTAATGATAGTAACGTTTTATGATCTACATTGTATACATAGTCCGAAATGGTATTACTATTATTAAATTTTTACAACTGAAAATTTGTATTTTATGGACTCATTACATTTACTTTTGTGCAGAGATATTTCAGTATCTATCACAGTGTCTCATTTCATGTTTTATTATTCGAATTTTTATGAAATTATATTTTATTCCTTTATTAAGAGATTCTTCATTTTATTAAGTTTTATATTTGATAAATTTTATTCTCGGATAGAAGGAGCAATTAGTTTTATTGTTTTGTTCTGAATTGTCAGCGTGATTAGACTGTTTTGATCTATCACTTAAACGTTGTAATTTTTTATTTTGCGTTCAGAACTTTGTGAATGATTATAGAGGCCAATTCTCTAGCTTTTTTGATCAACTAAATCGAATTCGATGTTATGTAATTTAA
>BGZK01004082.1:0-16429 GCA_005406025.1 Eumeta japonica | reverse complement strand
ACTCACTGAAACACGTAATTCGTGACTGTTAAGTTATACATCCTTTCTATTCAGTGCTTGAACACCGAAATATTAAACAACAAAGTTATTAAATAAAACAAATAAATGTACACAGCATCGTAACGTTTAAAATAATAAATAATTTTATTAATGCATTTAAAGTGGCATAAAGCCCCTCTAGCATTTTTAATCCCGTGTTGTAAATTGTGAATGTGCTGGCACAACAAAACCAAGTGTTTAACAACCCAATAAGTATTCTGTACCGTTTGGTTTATCACTTTCACACCTTCAAATCACAAAAAGAGCAAAAAGAAAAAATTGGTTTTGAAAAATGTTTTGTAATTTTGGTTAAAACTATTTTATTGAGTCGTTATAGATAATTATACGTGCAGTTAAAACAAAGAGAAAAATTAAAAGTGGGTCTAAATATGAATAAATATGAACTTAGTGACACTTACGTTTGCAAGCTGATACACAGTTACAGATCTGTACATTTCCAGTTAGCCATGTAGTCAACGAATCCTTGATTCATACGAAATTTTAACTATGGCACAACACAAGGGACAAACAAACAATAATCGTTGATGACAATTCTAAACAAGCGTGTCGAGTAAATCGGGCACGCCATAAAACAGACAATGTCGCTTATTTTGTCGTACATTATGAACATGACTTGGAAAACTATTTTCGTTCAGTTGGAGGACAACCTGCCACACACTGTCCGTCATGTCATCGTGTATAGAGCTCGATAGAATACATTACTCAAGACAATGTACATCAAACTGTCATTCACGATGTTCTCCTCAAAATTCTCTTGCAAAATTCTAACAGACAGAGGACATTTAGTGCATGAATCGTTGATGAAGGTGTCGTCGACGCCAAGTGGCCAACTGGTTAACACGAATATGAAACATACATGTGTATGTGTAGAGTTTTATTTTCTATTTTACATACTACCAGGTCGTAAAGCTGTTTTAACTGTTACTTTGAAATAAAAAATGGGCTTAAAACAATAAATACTAATGACTGGTAGTTACACTGTCGCAACATTCCACAAATAATAAAAGTTCAATAAACAATCAACTGCTCCCCTTTATTTTGTTATTGGAATTTATGTGATAATTTGAAAAGAAATAACAAATTTTTTAAACATAAAACATGAAACAAATTGATTAATTTTCAAACAAAATCAGGGGAATGACATGAAATTTGAATTTAACTTGAACTTGTTACTCAAATATTTCAGACAAATCTTTAACAGGCTTTGCTGTGTTTTAAAAGTGTTCTTTTAAGTGCTAAAACAGCATGAAGCTACTTGTGAGAATATTAAGCGATGTCTGCAATATGTTTTTTAGCAATTGTTATTTATCACTTCAATTGATAAAATATGAATAAACATATTTATAGTTCTGTTCCTAATCTTTATTTTGATTTTTATCAAACTATTTTTTGTATCTGACATATGAAGCCCATAGCCTTTTCCAACTGACAGCTGAGTTTTAACACATTCTTTGGAATACTGTTTCTTACAAAACATCTCCGTGAATGCAAAGTACGATTGACTTTTAACTCGAGTACTTTGACACACTTTCAGTTGATTGTTTTTCCTTCAAGTTGATTTGGGCATTTGTAACAGGTAAATACAAAAAAAGAGAGTAAATTATTAAAAGCAGTTGCGACAGATGACTTATTAATGTATTGACATACAGTGACTTTGACCGTTAACTTTATAATCATTCAAAAATCTGATCAGCAAAACAAGTTCTAAAATAGTTTTCTGTAAATTTCAGCAAATTGTGTCATAAAAATCTAGGCAATACAATCTTGTAAAGTTGCGTTAATATAGGGCTGCCAGTAGTGAATATTTGTCTTCAAACGCGGGTTTCATTTAGGTATTTGGGTGAGGGGCGTATGCCTTGTCGTCAATACTGCCAGTAGAGAAGATTTGTCCATTTGGCCAATAAAATGTCGCATGGCATTTGGGCATTTGTTTGGGGATACTTAAATTATTATTGCAATGATTTTTGCGGATTAGATGGCAGAAATGGAGTGTTTACACAGAAAACTAATGTTTCTCTTCACGAAAATTACCCTCAAGATAGATATAGCGATATTAGGTCTAGAGATCTGACTGGACCAGTAGGATATCATTGATACTATATTCCAATAGGTGCCAATATTGGAATGATTTATTTTAATAATGCTAATGTTTTGTTCCTGGGGCGTCTACACAGCATAATGGTTAAAACCACAGAGCGAACAGAGGAAACAAGTGAATTTTCATAAAAGCTGAATTCAGCTTTTTATTTTTACGAATGTAAGAGCAAAATACAAAGTCAGCGTATGAATGAAATGCACTAGCTTCTGTTGAATAGCTAGTTATCTCTTTCAGCCGTATTTGCTTTGCAGCATAAGTGTTTCGTCTACATAAATAAAGCAAAATGCATTGATCTTGCTCTCTTTTCAGCCGCGTTGCACCTCTGTTGTGCTTTGTGCTTAAAACTAAACTGTAATTGAATTAGTAGGAATTTCTTTGAATTTGTTAGTATTAAATTTTGATTTCTCGTGACATGTTAATTTCGTGTTAAATCAAAATGTTTTAGACTTCTGAACAAATGCGACTGAATGTGAAGGCCCCCTTTTTAAGAGAAAATTATTCTCATATTTGTTACTTTATCATAAAATATTCTCCTTTTCATATCTCAAGAACGATTCTCAAATGAATAAACAAAGTGTTGATGCAACACCATCGTTGCTTCCTGCAAACTAAAAGAAGAAATCTTTACATCGCCACCAAGTGAATCATTAAAAATATCAACTTAGAAATAAATCATTAATTTTAGCAGATGTCAATGAAAGTGTGCAAAAGCTGAGAAAGTGGTTGCACAGCAAGAGCTTAGAAGTTATAAGGCCAAGTGCTTCTTACACTGACTACGAACGTATGTGTGTATATGTGTGTGTGCGTGTGTGTATCTCATGCCAGTGAAGAACATCTGTTTTCTAGCAAAACATGTACATATAGTTAAAATTAACACTTTTGACCACTGTATCTGCTAAAATATTCTGCCATTTATCTTCAACACACCACAAGTTTGCAATGCGAGGTGTAACCAAGCAACATTGCAACACGTATGAATCAACTCCATCTTGCGGATGTGTGAAATAAGTTATTTAATGCCTTTTTTACATTCTGTTCTGTCATTACATCAGTCTCACTGACTCACTGGCTGACTGTCTGAGCAATTTACTAGACAGACGGTGGGTTCTTTACCGATGGGTCGTGCAGACACATAGAAGTGGCGTGGTAGTTATTCTGTTGCACTATTTGCACCGTTTGCACTAAACAAGTCCATTAAATGACAAATGCATCAAGTAATTGCTTTTTTATGTGTCTTCTTCATAATCATGCTGGTTGGTGGTCTGTTCTTTTACATTCGTATGTTTGGCGTTGTTGCACTTTTCATGTTGCAAACAATAAACTTAACGAACCATGAAATTAATGATTTTTTTAAGTTTTCTATTTAATATTTTTCCCCATCCGAATAGTGTTGCCAACAACCAACCGCAAATTCACTCAAGCCACTGCAACATATTAATAACTTGTTTGTATAGATGTTGGCATTTGAATATTTTCGGTTCGAATTTGAATATTCTAACAAGTTTATGGAAAAGGGAAATTAACATTTAAATAACGCTCTGTTTAATAAGCTGCCGCGTTTGAAAAGTAGATAATAATTTATTCATGACTATGGACATAAAAGCCTAAACGATGCAATCAATCAACAGGTAAACGATTTCAGTAATGTTTATGTCTGGTTTAAATACAAAAACAAAAAGATCAATTAATGGCTGAGTAGATAAATTATATATCCAGATATATGCAGCCATGCTTAAATATTTTGATTAGAGGAAAATATTTTAGATGCCATTGATGCTAAATTAATGGTTAGTAAAGCTAAAAGTTATTTATAAAAATAAATAAATTTTTTTTAATTTAAGGTGACTGTTTTTCGTTCAGTAACACCCAAAGAAATGAAAAATAAACGTTGTGTCAATTGTCACAATGTATTAAAACAATGTTTCCAAAGCTTTTAGAGCTCATGCGGTGAACACATGTCTTTTTATATTCAGCACCTTGCATCAATTGGAAGTGTTTACAAATCCATCAAATTGTAAAATAAATTTCGCTTTTAGTGTGATCTGTAAGCGAGAGTATTGTTATGAACGAAGTAAAATATACAGCCGCGTTTGTTCTATAATTTTCTTTGAGTTCTCAGTGAAGTTTCAGCAGATCTTATTAATTATTTACTTCGTTAACGACTTCAGTGAGCAACGAACTCAATAATTTCAGTAGGAAAAGAATATGCCATAAAATATGCTGGCATATTCAACAAAAATATGCAGAAATATATATTTATTGCAAAATATGCTTCAATGAAAAATTTTATGGCCAATATTTCGATTAGAAAATACTGAACTGTATTCACCAGAAACATGCATACGCATGTTCATACGTGTCCTGGTTTGATTTTAAACGGTATTTCAATAGCAAAAAAAAATTTATTATTAAAATTTTCTTGGAATTTTTGAAACAAGTAATCTTAACTTACAAGTAACCTTAATTATTAAGCAAGTTCTAAGTTATAATTGGACCCCTGATCCAGTAGATACAAAAGTAAAATTTATATTTTTCTTGGTTAATTAATTTGCAAGCCACGATCGAAGTTGTAGGAATTTGCCATAAAATACTTTGATATTTCTTTAATGAAGCTTTTTTCTTAAACAGTTTATTCAAAATCTGCATACAGTGATTCACAGTGATAATGGCACACTTGCAACAAAAAATTAATTTTCATGCAATACAAGATTAATTTTAATGTTCTAGTTAATAGGTTGTGTTCTTATCTGGATAAAGTATATCAAAATTTTGCAGTACGCTGAAACAGTGGCAGCAAGGAATAACATGTCAAGCCATATGATTGCCCGAAAATTTATTTCTAAATTATTCAAAATCGGGTTGATTATTTACCTAGTACAGTTATGCAATTACAATGACTTATTATATGAAAGCACTGCAGGCCACTATTGGCTATAGTAACTAAAATGGCAGGCTACAAAATTTTATTTCGTATGCGACATTCTATTTGTCGCATTTAGCTAATTATGTATTTTATATGGCTACTTTGCAGGCCGCTGCTTAGTTTATCTCCCATAGTCAAATGCCAGTTTTATGCATACAATTCAAGATTAATTTGAATATTTTGACTATCGCGTTTAGTTTGCTAAAATCTTTAGATTTTATATATTAGTAATGCAGGCCTCTACTTTGGTCAAACTCTTAAGGCATATGAATGCCCTAAATGCTTAATCACTTTTCATATTCTGCTTAATTTAAATAGTTGGCTGTAGCATTATTTTCATATTTTATATAGTGGCATTGCAGGTCATAGCTATCTTGGATCAGAGTCTGTTACTACTTGCAAAAAGAGGCTTTGCATGAGGCACCGTTATAACCCTTTCAATTATTTATATCCTTGCTGTTTTGTAAAGGTTAGTAATCTCCATTCATCCAAATTTTAAGGACATTATCCTTCAGCCTTCCAAATGGAATCATATCAACTGAAAGTTCCTCTAACCGGTCATATTAGTTTTAATATTTTTCAAAGCTTTGCAAAGAAGTTTTCAAAATTATGTGTAATGTCAGAGTTATCAAAACGTCCTAAGAGAAGAAATCCTTTCGGTAGATGTATAATATTTTTCTGTTTATTTAATAGTTGTTCTAAATCATTTAGTTTTAGATTTTTTCTCCTAATAAAATTTCAAACTGTATTCGAAAATTCTGTATTTTTTCAAACTCTTTGTTGTTTTTTGTTCAACTTTGTATAAAACACATGACCATGAAATGAATTTTTCCAAGAAACTAAATTACAGCAATGTGGAGCTCGTTATTATCTAATGACTTTAATGAAAAAGCATTTCGGTTTTATTTGTATTTTAATTTTGGTTCTAATGACCGAATAATCATCACTAAAAATTTGAATGCTTTCAAAAGCAGTGATGAAAAGAAACATTTATTCTTCTAATGACAAAACGAAACTGAAAAGAAGATAAAACAAAAGTGATTGATGGGGCCAGTATCAACATGTTGTCGTCGTCAAACAGAGAAGAAAACAATTTCATTTAGATTGAGAAAAAAACAACTAAAAAAATTAATGAAATGGGAAAAACTTTTTTGAAAGAAACCCTCAAGAACAACAACATATACATGTATTTGATTAACCTTGTAAACAATTTTTGTTAATTTCCTTTGTTGTAATAAACAATTATAAGCGTGTTATTAAAATAAAATACCAAACTTAGGTTATAAGGTACCAGAAAATTTAAAAATTATTTTCTTTACATATTTTGTGTCTATTGTTCGTTTCTTTCATTAAAATTAAAAATACTAAACCCATATTTTATTTAACAAGCGATATCAATTTAATTGAATTATTACAGCCTGTCTGTTTATGTTCTCCACAAACAGTTTTTATTACGTATAAATGAAGTTCAAAAGTTCATTTGCTTACACATTCATACATATTTTTAGTAATTTATCTTGCAAGACAATTTTAAAAAGTTCTTTATTTTTCATTTGTAATTTAAAAAAAATTGTTTTAACGCATTTTATGACGCCAATTGGTGTCAAATTCCATTGTAAACTCTCTTGCTCATTCATTTAGAATGATGCTGCTGTTGCTTGTTGCCGTTGTTGTTGCTTGGTTTCATTTTGTTGGTTGCGTGTTCAGTAAGACAGTTTTATAAGATTCTTATGTTGTCTAAAATTGATTGTTGCAAACATTTTGTAACACATGTATGCAATAATCCAGCAGTAAAACAAAATTACTAACAAACACTTGAGCAAGAGAAAATGAGTTTTAGGGGATATATGCGATCTAGAATGGTACTCTATATACTAGTCGACAACAAGGCAGATTACAAGCTACTTTTGTAAAGGATTTTTAATATAATCTTCTGAAAGGTCTTTTGTAATATGTAATTTGGAAAACGGTACTTTTTAAACGATATTCTCGCTAAAGTTACGAATTATTAAGAATCGTTGAGAAAAGACTTTTCAAGCTAAATATATTTTAAGACAAGTTTCTTTGAAAATAATAACCTTAAAATGTAATTATAGAAAAGGAAATTTTATTAAAAGAAAGTACCATAGAAGAAAATATAGTACCTTTTTTAGAAAAGTACTTTTTTATAAAATTACCTTTTGAAAGTTGCATTTCAAAAGTTACCTTTTGAAAAAACTACTTTTTGGAAAATTTCCTTTTTTAAGAAGAACCTTTACGAAAAAGGTGCCTGAAAATTTTCAACTTACAAGTGTTTTTGAAAGAACCTTATGAATACTTACTTTAAAAAACTCCTTCTATAAAAACTTAAAAGGAACTTTATGTAGAGCGTAAAAGTAACATTTAATATAAAACTAAATTAAAAATATTGCATTAATAAAAACATTTTAAAAGCCCTCGATGGCTGAATGGTAGAACACCTGACCAACATAGACGGGGTGCAGGTTCTGATTCCACCCAGTTTGTGCAGACAAGCCATAAACGTTTCTCAGTTTTGTGTTTGTTAAGATTACGTATTAGTACCAATATAAAAGCACCAAAGAAGTATGTCTAAAACAAATACCTTTAGAGTAGTTTTTAAAAAGAATCTTTGAGGATAGTATCTAAAAAAATATCATTTAAAAATTAAATTTCATACATAAAGCTTTTAAGCAAATACCTTTAAAGCAGTACTTAATTAAAAGAGTCTCTAGAAACATATAAGCTTTCAAAAGGCTCATTTATAAACTTTAAAAGTAAATAAAAAATACTTTTTTCGAAAACCAAAATATAGAAAAGTACCTTTTCTGAAACAGTTCCTTTTGTAACAAGTGTCATCTCAGAAAACCTGTTTTAACAATTTTACTTTAAAAAATATCTTTGAAAAGTAACTTTAGAAAACATATTTTAAAATTATCTATTAAAAAGAACTTTCAAAAAGTACTTTAAATGAAGTTCGGTTAGAAAAAAATGTTTTAAGATACGTACTTGTACACAGTTAGATCTTTAGTAAAATATCATGCCTCTAAAAGTATCTTTCAAAAGTCCTTTAAAACACCACCTTTAACAAAGTTGCCTTTTTACGAAAATTCATTAAGAAAAAGTTTTCAAGCACCTTTAAGAAAAGTATTTTTGAAAATTAAAAAGACTACCTTAAAATATATATGTACCTATTATAGGTTGTTGTTTCTCTAATTAGTTATAGGTTTGACGCTAAAATGCTTCTGTAACATTTGTTTGATCAGACGTATTAGACTTTTTTGTCTCAACGGGATTTTATTTTCGTTGCCTTAATTTACATAAACAAAATTAATTTTACAAAAAGCCTGTTTTATTGTGATTGTTTCAGTTGTTGTTGTTGCTGTTATTGTTGCACATACAATTGTTGCAATAATTTAGTTATTATTCTATTGTAATTTATGAAGTATTAAATATTTGACATGATTTTACGATACACTTTTTTCACTTCTTGACTTTACGAAGATTTGTATTTTGTGGCAAAAATCGTACATAGTCTGTGTGTGTGTGTGTGTTTATAATGAGAGAAGAAGAGGCAGCACAAAAGCCCTTCCAGAGGCATAATTTTTTAACGTTTTAATTTATGCGAGAAGTATTGCCGATGCTTAAAAAGTTTGTATTTTAAATTTGCTTTTGGACAAACGACATAAATTTATTAATTGTCATTTTTTTGTTCTGTGCAACACCTCAGAATAGAGCAAAGAGACAAGACAAAAAGGGGTGCAGCTTTAGGTGGCTGCAACATATGCCATTTTTGTGTGTTGCTTGCAGCTGATGATGTCAACAGCTCACAAACTTTACAGCGGTCTATGTTTGTTTGTTCAACGTGTGTGTGAGTGTTTTTATTGTTTAATTAACAAATGAAATAAAGAAATAAAAATTAATGTATATTATTGTATTGCTTTTTTTATCTAAATGAAATCAAAATCAATTTTTAGATTTAAATAAATTTGTTTAATTTATTTCGAAATTTGTTTGTCATAAGTAACATTTTCAATTTTTAACTTTAACTTTTAGAAAATAATAATAATATATTTTTTTTTATTGATTTTTAAGTCAGTAGTTTCTTTGTAAGCCACCCAGATTGAACGCATTGATCAGATTTATTTGGCTTTTAATTTTGCAATTTAATTTGTATTGTCTGCCTGAGCTCCCAGACATTTTCTTAAGCTTCGGAAATTCTTTAATAATTACAAGTTTCGATAAAACGACTGAGAGTTTAATGCATTTCTGTTTTCTGTATTTTCGTTTTACATTTAAAGTCATTCAATTTATTGCACATTTGGTTAAACATGATATTAAATCCACCAAAAAAGGTTTGGCAAACACGCACTTTAAACATGTTGTCAGTTGGTTTATGGTTATTAGAGAGACAATTGACTCCATAAACACAACTTAAACGTCTGGCGTTTACAAATGACTAAAATCAGATGTAAATAAATTTCCAAAAGAAATATTTACAGCCAACAAAACACACACACACAATTTGAACGTTGACACATAAGCCCTACATGTATAAAAACTTTAAATATAATTTTTATTTTAAATTAAAAACAACTTTATTTAAAGATTGAAAGAGAAATAGTAAGAATTCTTGCCCCAAGGGAAATTCATTAGAAGATGGCTCTTTTAGTCCATATGTTTATCAAGTTGGTTTGAACCAATCTGTCATTTCTGTGTTGACTGATTGGTCCAGCTAATTTGTTATTCTATTGTTATATTGTTGTAGAGAAAAGCTCAGCTGGTAATGAATTCGTCTTGCTCTGTTCTTCTAGACTTAAGCTTTAAAATTATTGATTCCAATTAATAAAAGAAATTTTGGATCATTAAAAGCGTTCGCAACAAAATGTCCACTGTACTATATAAATCGTCAATATTACTATTAAAAATCAATAAGAAAAAATATAGATCCATGATTCCAGCAGATAAAAAACCACCACAAGCAGGGCATGCAAGTCATAGCACTTAAATTGAATAGATTTGGTCTACGCTCATTCATCGCATTATGGAAATGATTTCAACTTGAATCACTATTTGCCTGGGTATGAGATTCTGAGCAGTTTTTCGTCGTTTTCGTGTGATTATTCAGGCGCAAGGAAATGATAGGAAATAGGCATATGGAAATGATATATTTGCTTAGGTATTATGACATCCAATCCGAAAACCGGATATGGAAGCTTATCCAAAGCTTAGACCTTTATTATAGCCATGTCTGGGGCTGTCTCCAGCAGTCTTAAGTTGCAAGGGGGAAAGCTTAAGGCAGGTAATATAATTGACTATATTACAATCTTAAAGGTGACTTCCATGGAGCAGGATAAGCCTTGATAAGCCCTCAGCAGCTCAACGTTCTACTACTTCGGATATCTTGGTAATCAAATTTTTAGAAAGACATCTTTTGGTATTTTTTCTGAAGGTTAGGAGTTGCCTCAGCAGGTTAATCGGTAGTACGAAGATACATAAGTCATCACTGTGCCTAATCATCTGATATACACAAACATTCTATTTAAAGAATGATGTGTAAGATTAAGGACTTAAATACCCCCGAAGAGTGAATCTGGCCCAAAGCAGTCGAATTTATACATTCGGGAGAACACTGGACCACTAAAAGAGCGTCAGCGAACTGGCAACTCAGATTCGAATTACCTCGGTAATATAACATTAAGGGCATACAAGAAATAAGATATAGGATATGCGTTGGCCTAAATAAACATTTCCGTAGTTGTAAGATTGGGAAAGGGTCAAATGAAGAGGAATATTGGCAAAACATTAATGGTCTGAATCATTTGAAAAATTACAAGTTGTAAACTGTCCCTCGTTGTAAAGCTGACTAGGAAACGCACGAAGGCACTGTAGAGAAGCTAATAGGTCACTATATTTTTAAAATAATAATAAAATAATAATACAGGCATGTGCAGATTTGATGGCGAGGAGGAAGACCACTTGATTATTGGCTATACAGCTTTAGGTCAAAGAAGATACTACGGCATGTTTGTAAAATGATGCATAGCTTATATTTAAATGATTATTTATACCAGTTGTTGGGAAAATACCTTCCAGGAGACTTTAGTGGTGGTACGGATCCTGCCTAGAATTAGTAGTTATTCTAGAGTAAAACATTATTTAATGATGGTGGTTGCAATGGACCACTCTACATATGCAACAGGACACTCTTCAAACTTCATTAACTTTTTAATTTTCGCCTCATTGTGTTTTCCTTTACTACCCCTCTTGTTCATAATTCTTATACAATCACACCGGCTAACATTAATGCTGGCTTGTCTCTATACAATTTTAAATAATGGGATTGCCTGCCATTTACTCAGCAATTTTTTGGTTTTGTGTTAATTTGTTAATGACTTTGTGTAGTCTTGTCTCTTGTTACACATTTTGTGCAACATATTAAATTGTTCAATTTGATATGTGACGTATGTACTCGTATCCATGTATGACGTGTTGCTTTTCTTTTTTTGTCTCATTTCTTTTTTACAAATTTTGTGAATGTTTGCCTGTTTGTTCTGCGAAATTGTGTTAACACAACAGCTTAAGTAGTGTTTTATGTTGCATATAAATTGTGGCATAATTCACTAATTGTCAATAGAATATTTAATTTTGTTAGTGGGTGGTATTTGAATATTGTACAAAATTTAGTTAAGACGCAAAACAAACAGAAGAGAAATTTCTTTCAAAACTGATGGATTTGCTAATGCATTAAAATAACAAATTGAAAATGAAATAAAAGCTGATAGCACATTTAGAATATCATTGACTAATGAAATATGACAGTTGCCGGGATTGGTGATGTTTGGCAAAATGTAAATTTCTTTTAGACATTTTAGATCTGACGATAATTATGCAAGTAATTAGTGAAATTCGCCTGTTCTATTCGAGTTCAATTTTGGCTATTTTTTCTTTGTTAATTTGTATAACAATTGTGGCACAGTGCACTTTACAACTCCCACAACCAGAGGGCTGCTGCAACAAGATTCATTTCTAAATGAGTAAAGAATGAAAAAGAAATAAAAAATATTGAAATAAATCAATCGAATATAAGAGCTCCACTGCACAGAGTCAAGACTAGTAATAACTGCATGTATTTGTTACAAAGAAAATAGAGAAAAATCTGGAAATCAATTGAAGTAATTGGAGTGCAAATAAAACTTTAAGCACAAGAATAAAAAAACGTTTTATAGAGAGAAAAAAAATGGAAAAAAATACTTAACAAAGGAAACAAATATTCAATTCAATTTGACTATGAAATGCCAAACTGCTGATGTTTTCCGCATAATAAAACGTTCGATAAGATGACCAGATTGTTTTGCAAAACGTTACAGCAACTGCACAGTACGAATAACTGCGAGTATTTTACAGGAATTCATATCAATGGACTGTAACTAATGGTTGCTTACCGAATGAAATCATTAGTGGACTTTATGTGAAATAAAGAGGAAAGCAAAGAAATAAATCACACACACACACATACAAAAAAGAAAATTGAACAGAAAATACAATAAAAGTAATTTTAAGCATTCAAGTTTTATAACATTTATAAAATAAAGTACAAACAAATGAAGCAATTTCAATGAATGTTCGATTAGATGTTAAATATGCGATTAAAATGGAGTATATTGATACACTGCATTTTGTTTTGTTTTAATGGATGGCGGTTTAGATTTTTCAAATATTTACAAATGGTTTTAATTAAATAGTTTGAATTGGTTATTTATCGTCCATAGAAATAGCAAAGCACAAAAAATCAAAATGGAAAAATTTCTGTAAAAAAAACTAAAAATCTTCTAAAACAAGAAATTCAGAGCAAGTAGTTACTAAATCATCAATTGCAAAAGATAACGACAAGCGATCAATTTCAATTTAAAACAATAATTTTAAAGATCCAAAAAATAGATTTTTCAAAGTAAGTGGCATACAATAACGAAAGAGATATGGGGAGAACATTTCAGCATAACTTCAAACCACTTTGGCAAGCAATAAAACACATCATTTTTTTTAGAAAACCTCTTTAATAAAGTGCAGTGTTATAGGATGGTATGGATGTAATTTACCTTATGACAATATGACAGTTGCAAGCAGCTTCTCCTGAGAGAAAAAGCGCGAATAACTCCTTTCCAAAGATAATCCGGTTGCAACGGCATGCAACTCTACTCCACTACAAAACCAGAGCATTAAGATTGAATGAAAGTGATGAAGGAGAGACGAGGGACAAGAAATATGGGAGAGAGAGGGAGAGAGAGTTTTAAAAATATCTGTTTCTCATGTTTTACTGGATCCTTCTTTTCTACATTTTAAAAGGAAACTATGTACTCCAAATACATCACTGACATTTTAGTGAAGCTTCCATCATGGAAAATATGCGAAAGAACTCAACTCAAACGTCTACAGAACACATTGAACGATATTTTGTATAATTTCTTATGTCGCAGTGGCCTGCCATTACAGACATAATAATGACTGATAAAACTTTTATTTAACCTTTGCTATACAAGCGAAGATGGCAACTTTGTGAAATAAAGCACATGACTCAAATCTAAAAAAGTATCTATCCAGAGCTTCTGATATCAAAAGACTTCTAGTAGCAGGAATATAACAATTTTCTATTCCTAGGAAACTACCAATTGTGTCCATCCTAGATGCAACAATCCAATAAGAAAACCATTTTAATAGCTTTCATTCAAACTATATCATCAATGCAGGCCGCTGTAATTATTTATCCTCATTCTACAAAATTTCCTTACCTAAACCGCCTCTATTAATGCTTAAATGTATTTGCAATCAACACCAAATCGATTTTGATATTCTTTTCATTACACATAACTTACTATATTGTTTATCGCATTGAAGGTCACTGTTATAGCACATTAAGTCATTAACTGCCTCTTTCAGTATTTCGAACACGTTCTTTCATTCGCATAAATGCATTTATTACAAAATAAATTTAAACACTTTGTTGTTGTCTCAAAATGTATTTATGCCAACGAATGAAAATGTTCGCAATAGTGAAAGAGGCAGTAATGTTCATACGAATGAACCAAAATCCATTTCTTTCATTTATTTTATACCAATTAAAATCAACTTGGTTGTTTTATTAATAAGTTATGTGTTTATGAATATTTTATATATTTCATATAAAGCCGTTGCAGGCCGCTACTTCTTCTGACTACGACTATTATATAATACAAAATATCCGGTATTATGAAATCCCAGTAATTTTCTCAAATTCTATTATATTTGCTGTAGTATTTTTTGTTTAAATTTTTGCATTTCTTAAAATTCGTTTGAGTCTATTGACAAATTGAGTGGCATCAACGAGATATTGAAGGCATATAGACGGCTGAGTAGGTACACAAAATTGTTAAAATAACAAAGTAAATATTAAAAAAGTTGTCTATGGAAAATTTGAATTAAAGTACAAATGATATCGATATTAATTTTTTTTAATAAGCCGCAATTTGAATTCAAATAAGCTTCAATAGGGAGTAAGCAAGTATTTAATTTTTTTATAATTTTTTATAATTAAAAATTATAAGAAATAATAAGAAATACGAATTTTTTAAGTTGAATGCAAAATTTGTATGTAATCTCTCTTTTATTTAAGAATTGTAAATTGAAAATCTTTTCATTATGCTCGAATAGAATCAATATGTTTTTTTTAGTTAAACTCACTTGTCTAAGTCTCTTCACAGTTTTCAATATCGTATTATTCCTTTAACAAAATGCTTAAAACAATTGTTTGAATTATGTAATATGTATTATTGTTTAATACATAAACTTCTAAATGACCTCAACTTCGTAGACCCACATACAAATTTTCCACAACTTCTAATAATTAAATTTAATTTAAATCCAGTAGCTCGACATTGCTTAATAACTGGAAAGAAATATATTTGTGTAGCCTCCAGTAACCGCTTTATAAAGACAAAAAGAAATTAAAATTCCCACCCCAAGATCAAAGGTTATTCTGAAAGAACAAAATTCCGGCATTGTCATTGAGCTACGCACTCACTCACATGTACAGTTTGTTTGTTGCAGGTAAATTGTAACATAAAAATTTGAATTGTTATTTTGAATTTTGTATTATAACCATTAAAAACAAATATATTTAATGAAATTAATAATTTTAGTTGGAAAGCCAATAAAAAGATTAAACGAAACAAAAATCTCAGTAGTTAAAAAGCTAAAGCAGATAACAAACCAGACAAACACACAAACATTCATTCACATGATACCGTTGTCTGTTTTATTTATTACTTTTATGATACAACTTGTGCCGCCCTGATTGTTTATCTTCAATGACGTTTTCTTTGTTGTTTAAAAACGTTTTTTTTATTATTTGAATTTTTGTTAAAGATATTTGAGTTTAATGAGATCTCCCCATGTGCTGTCCAAACAAATTTTCTACTCAACTTGTTATGAATTGAAAAAGAAAAAACTAAAAAATAATAATTTGTTTATTTCATGTTATTCATACAATACTTGTGAGTACCTTGTATGAAATTGTTTCATATAATATTATGATTTACGAACGGGTTTCGGTTAAACTAATCTTTTGTCAAGATAACAAATCCCATCAATCACTGAAGGGTGTATGATGTTAACCTTGATCTTAACCGAAAATTTTTTTTAGAAATAAGTCTCCAGATTAATTAAAATGTCGTTACCGTACAGAGTAGTATTACGTCAACAGGCCAGTATGCCATTTAATAAGTTATAAAGTTAAACTTATTTGAATAAACATATAAGTAGTTTAACCTTAACCTTGATGCAGATTTTATAGCTGTAACTAAACTAAAGTTTAACCATCTGAATTAAAAACGATTATTAAGGGAAAACAGCCATTAAAAAATCGGGTGTGCTATAAAAATTCGTGTATGAAATAATTTAACAATAGATTTTGCATAAAATTTGAACAAAAAAACAAGTAAAAGGGTTACATAGAGCCTGGCTGAATTGCAAATCCTTACCCCCATGTGCAGAATTTTTAACCGGTTTTGCTAATTTTCTATACCCAACAAAATTTTATTTAAATTTACAATGTTAAAAATTTTATTTAAAAAAATTTTGTGAAAAATAATTTTATATAAAATAAATGAGTTAATAGTTTACGTTTGAAATGATTTACCAGTTAAATAATCGATATTTTTCTAATCGCTGAATAAAAATACACAAAATGATATGCATACATTTATACATATATTTTTCATGCTGAATAACATGTTGAAAATTTATATGTGCAATTAATTATATAATTAAATTATTTAGCAAACCAAAGTGTCAATCATATTTGCAATTTGAAATTT
>BGZK01004081.1:0-16448 GCA_005406025.1 Eumeta japonica | reverse complement strand
TTTATTTAAGAGCAGTAATATCTATAGGAGTTTTGTTTTATTATACGTGACTTGTTTTATATAAGAATATGTGTAAGAAAAGTCGTACACCCTTCATATATTTATATTGTTCAAGGCAGGTTTGTGAAGAGAATTAGAATTTAGAATTCGGTTCCGGAAATATAGCTTTCTTACATGTTTTTATCACATCATCTTAGCATAAAAGTAGGCGCAGGCGAACCAGATGAAGTGACTTTATGAGCCAAACTGAGCTAACGAAGATAAAATTTAAGCTGCTCAATACATATTTGTTTGACTTGTTTTGAAATTATTTTGCGGGGTAATTTTGTAATCTATGCATTAAAACGAAAATTGAATTTTCTTTATCCATAAATACGCCATTTACAAAAATATTATATAAGTCTCTAAATATAACCTGTATGGACTTTTCCAATTAAATCCATTAAAAAATTAGAATATTCGGAAGCATTAACCCTACTGTTTTTCCGTAAAATATATGTAACAAAAAAAGTTACCAAATGCGCAAATATATAATATCAAATTTAGCAGCAACCGATAAATTAAATTATATTAAAACGTTCCTTTGTATCAACAGGTTATAAAGAAAAAATCTGCTCCATTACACAGAAGAGAATATTGTTGTTGTCTTTAAGTATTAGCCCTATTCAAGACGTCTTCGTCAATGTGAAGTATGAAGGATGGTCAACCAATTTGCTTCTATAGAAAGTCCAAATGCTTATGTATTTTATTTTACTTTTTATTCAGGCTCAAGTTCATTTCTATAAAACAAAGAAAACAACATTAGCTGGGGTACAGGTAGCCATTTCATATCGCCACGATACTCATCAGCACCCGAATTCGAACCCAGGAAGTCTTGTATTCTGCAGCGAGGCTCAAGTCACTTGTTGTATATATTTTGTCTAAACTTAAACACATTCAATTATTTTCTATATTCCTGAGAACTTCCCTCAAATTCAAGACAAATGGAAATTATTTCAAAAATAGCTAAAATACAGCTAAAATAATTTATAGGTAAAAAAGTGAGTTGGAAAACCCAGCCTGTGAGGTGAATATAGTTAATAATAAAATAATTTATTAATGAAATTGTAATTGGTTTGAGTTTAGAAATTCTAGCTGTATCTAATTTTCGTAGCTAAATTATGTTGGTTGAGCAACAATTTTCGGTATTTACTCCAAAATGCACAATTATTGCTACAGGTATACCCATACATACAAAACTGACATGTTTTCGTGACGATTCACATACACAAAGAAAATTTACATGCTTTCGTGATGATTTCTATTAATTCCTACTACCCGCGCAAGTAGCGTTAAAGAGCTTCGCTCTAAGAAAATAAAATAAATAATTAAAATAAAATGGAGAAACCTTTTTTTTGTTAATTTTAACATCAGCAAATAAAATATTCATTGTCATAAATCGAATTCTTTGTGACCCAGCCTTTAGACAGCTGTTTATCAATGTTAAATAAGAAAAAATTAAGACACTTTTAAGACAGTTGCAGATATGTCTGATAAATTTTGAAATTTAAATAGACGTTTTGTTATTTCGACAACTAAATTTGTTTACATTTATTTTAGAGCAAATAATAGCCATCATTGCGAACTACTTTTTCCCCCAAAAGAACTTAAATTCGGAAATTTTTTTAAATTAATACTTTTCCTGCAGCAATTTAATGCCTTTAACAATTTTGTTTCAATTAATTGGTTTTAAATGAAATTTGGCAAAAGCATGAGAACTGTTTTCATTTATTAAGAGAAATAAATAAATTAATAAAATATTTACTACTGCACACAGCATTACGGTGACAGCAGACAGCGAAGCAGACTTTTAATTTTTATAATACTAGAGCAAAAAGGCTTTTAAAAGGAACAAGACATTAATTCCATTAACTACCAGCAAAAACAAAACAAAAATATAGTTAACAACATGCATACATATGAAAAGGACAAAACGTTGTCCATATCAATTTGTGTAAAAACTTGGTTTGCCAACATAATTACATTAATAACTCCATTTAGAAGTGACGTGTACGTGTTACAACAACGAGCAGCAACATATGAAATGGTTAAGACAAATGTCTGGTGGTAGAAATTTTAAAAGATAAGCTGATAGGTAGCAAGACCATAATAAACGAGCCCCCACCCGCTATCGCCATTAGAAAACCTGCAAATTAGAGTTATTAGGGATAATGGTCGTGCACATAATATGAACCATATGAATCTTAATATTTATAAATGAACACTATTAAACAAGATATATACAAACATACATACATATGCAACAAAATATGTGAATCACTTACTCAGACCTTTAGAGCAAATGTATCATATGAGTTTGTTGGTGGTGTGGGCGGTGGAGGAAAATCAGTATGAAATTATTAATTTTACTTTAAGAATAAATAAACAAAATGCAAAAAATTTATTCATAAATTTTTAATCAGGAAATCTTAATTGGGCTTAATAAGACGTATAAGCTTACAAATTGTTTAACGACATATTTAGAAAAGTCTTCTGCTAAGCACTGAGGTTGATAAATATAGCAGTTAGCGTATTATATATATCTTCCACTATATGAAAGCGGTAACACTGGTCAAGCAGATAAGTAAAATAATTTGATGCCGAAATGTCGCTAGTGGTTTGGTATAAGATTAACATTTTACATCTTGTTTCGTTATTTTAGCTGTCAAAATTGTAGAGCAGATATCGAAATGAGCCCCGATGTATATCATATTAACATACAAGTGAAGGGTATGACCCGTCGAAATTTATTAATGGCAATACTAATGATAACAGTTAAAACTTGGCTTCATCATCATAAAGGTTAATAGCGATTGCAATAATCACAGATCACAGCCAAGGCTGCTGCTGGTAGCACAATTTTCCAACAAATACAACACAATCAACTAATTTATTTTTGGTTAAATAATTGCGAATCAATTATAAGGTGAACCAAGCAGGTCGCCCCGAAAAAGAATAGCTTTGTTTCTGCAAGTTTTAGGCACCTCAAAATCTATATCGCCTATATGAGTCAGCTGCTTGCATTTTCAGGAATTTCTTTAAAAATATATTAATAATGTATAAAAGTCTCTTTTAAAATATCAAAAAGTTCACACGCATTATTTATTTTTCAAAAATTATTTACATAAAATATTGCGCAAAAACTTTGGTAAAAGTAAGCAATTTTGACAGCCTGATAATTAAAACCCCCAAAACTGAAGAAATCCGATGAGGTATTTACCTATGATAAGTTTGCATTGGCCACAAACACACGAACTAGGCGAATTCATCACAATAATTTTAAATCAATACAACTCTAAAAATACAACAAGTAATTTTTTCTATGACTGAACAGCGCTGTCAAAATATTTAGCATTAACGAAGGTGAAACTCTGATAGATATATATGCGATATGAGGGCAGCTTTATCATGAATTCGACTCGAATTAATTTACTTTTACTTCTGGCAGTTTACGGGTGGAAAATGGAATAAAGCGCTCTCCTGGGACCACCAACCTTGTGAGTGAAAAAACTAACTGCAGTATAAGACAATCATATTCTCCCATGAATACTCTCATTCTCTGCATAGGCTCAATTATGCTGCTCGTTGTTCAAATTACAAATGTATGTTTTTATATTTTTGTATTTTATTATATATTATAAATTCTCAAAGTATGGGCGGAGTAGCGGGGACTATATTGCTAAAATTGCATTAGCAGAATATTTGCAGATTCCTTATTTTCTTTCATATTGGAACTAGAAACGTGATTCAAAACGAAATCCCGCAAATAACTGGTGATCGTATAGTTAATTGAAGCAAATCCATCAGCTGGAGCGAGTAAGGCGCAAAAGGCCAAATAAAATGAATTACAAACAACACAAAAAGCCTGAACACACCTAAGAAATATACATGATGCCATGAAAGCTATTTTTCAATCAATTGCTGCTCTATGACTATGTGTTTATATATAAATTTTGACTTTTCGAAGAAAGTAAGCACTAGTCAGCTGTTAAAATAAGATAGAAGAAGCCCTCTGCTATCGAGAATTCCGCAGTTTATATTTACATCTAAGCACAGTTTAGTAATATAATTTATGCATAATTTTGTATAAACAGCTAATCACATACTATCTTATACGACATTTATATTTACATTACGCTCATTCATGAGCGTAACTGTTTTAATTTAATTACTATTAAGCATGATTCAAGCTTGACCTGATATTTTTACGAAATCATCACATATTTTTTAATTTCAGTGCTTAAGAAGTTCCAGCTGTAGCTGAAAATAAAGTATCCAGAAAAATGTATTTTATGCTCACCTTGTTTGTAAAAATATAATAAGTAACACTTTCATATATACATACATATATGTAAAAATTTACAAAAGTATGCTATTTAAATGTACATCACTGTCGATTGGCACACTATTTGAAACGAAAATGCACTCAGGCTTGCATTATAAGAAACAAAATCTAAAATAAATTACATGTAAAAATATATGTATGTATGTATGTATGTATACCGCTAAATGCACCACTATTATAACGACATTTTGACCGTTATGCTTCAATAATACACAACAACTGTGGCTCTCTCCGCAACTCATTGAATAATTTATGCACATGGAAAAACCAAACAAAAGCAATAAATATAACAACAAAAACAGCTGATAACACAACAAAAATTGGTTTTTGTATGAGCATTAGGTTGGCCCCTCAACCATGTGGGCTCTTATGTTTGTATAATCTATTCTCACTTGGCACCAAACTCATACGAATTGTAACAATTTTGCTATTGTACTATACAGTAATCCAGAAACGGTACATTTAAAGCTTAGCCTAAAAGATTGCTGGACAAATAATTCAAATTCAACGGGCAAAATATGATCTCAAAGCTGCTATCTGGATGGTGGTAGATACAACTTTCAATGCTAGATCAATTATAACTAGTGCTGAAATTTTAGCTTCACAACAATTTTAAAAAGGCATGCCATCGTTCATACCAAACCAATACACTTAGCAAAAAAATAATAATAAAAAAAATTACTCACATCCAATTACTCTTGACATATCGTCACGCCGGAGCTTAAGTGCTCTATACGCTATTTTATACATCTCTAATTAATGATGCAATTCGAAGTTCCCGATCTCAACTTCTTTATATCTACATCTCTTTTGGCTATTTTTCTTGAATTTGAAGTGCCAACAAAGGGATTCGGATTTGAGCAGTTCGAATCGGAAACCTAAAATTGCGTCATTATCGAAACTGTATAAAATCAAACTCCAGCATAATAACTATAAGATAGTAAGAAACGCTCTCGTTCATGTTTAAAAATGCAATCTAATCAATTTTATTTAGTTTTTATAAAAAACTTGCGAAAAATTAAAAAGTATTGCCATTCTAAAACCCTAGAATTTAATTTAGGTAATTTGAATACAGACATATGTATCCATAAAGAGCATGTCTATTTTTTGATTTAAGTACCGTAAAGGGTATTTAATATTCAGTCAAGGGAATATATTCTTCTTAATTTTTTTTATCGATATACGCTAATTTAGTTGCTCAGCTTAGCTAAATGTAAGTTAGGCTACGTTAGCTTGATAGAGGACGTATGATAGCTCATGTCATACGACATATACCTAAACCAGTCTAGTTTTGCGCTCCTTGGACTTAATCAAAAGTATAACAATAAGTCTACAGGTCATTAATGTAGTTCCTCAATTTCCGCCAGCATATGTTATAGGTAACTTTTAATTGTGAGGGCTACCCTAATCTACATTTTATCTTTATTTTTTACAAACTATCAGTTGTTAAAGAAAGCCAACAATAATAATTATCTTTACACACAATGTTTTAAATACATATTTAGAATAACAGACCACAGATGCATTAAATCACACATTAAAATACAAAAGTGTAGGTGGGTGATTGTTTTAGCAGTTGTGATAGTCAACAAAATGCTGAAAACATTGAATGCTTATCAGCTGTCAATGTTTACAGTTAATAAAAGAACCTTTCAAAATATTTCAACAGAGATTGTTAATTATTTTAGGGTAATATAACTTTCTCTAATCATGCTTTACCATAAAATATGATTATCATCCATCACCAAATAACCATAATACTCATCACTGTCGGCACACACAAGACTGTCGCTTTGTTTATCGAATATTATCAAACATTGTAGCTGATAAGACAACAAACGTCATGTTTCTCCACTTAATGGCCCCAATTCGCAAAGGGTGATTGGATGGTTTTTTTAACAGCTCTTTACTATCACACCCAAGCACCAAATGTTGGGTGGGTTCTCAGCGAGAAATGTGTGTGTATGGAGCAATCAATAAATGGAAGATACTTTTGTTCTGCTAAAATAAGTCGCCGCTGATGGAGTACTTACATAAATATTAATTTGACAAAGTTGACATTATGCCTAATTGATTTTAAAACAGAAGAAAAAGAAAATTTAGGCTGCTTTTAACAAGTTACCGATAGCTAAAGAAAAGGAGTTTATCGGTCGCATATCACAATGAAACAAAATAACTTGAAAGTTTACTTTTTAATATTGTTCTTACATTAACAAAAGTTTGTCTATTGTTTTTAATTTTTTAAAACATTTTACGGATTGAAATAAATTGAAACAAAGTTGCATTCGATTTCACAACTTTATTTGCTTTAAGCCGCTGTTCTTAAAAGTATACACCACCTCTATAATCACTATCGCACTTATTGTAATAGCAGTTTGAACACTATAAAGTTTGGAACAACATTAACTGCCAACTCAAAATTTCACTACTATTTATACTGGGCTCAGCCAGATGTGTCTACTACCTTTCCGGATTGTAGCTTCGATAGCGCACTGGAAAACTCCGTCTCGCTTAAATACGAACAGCTAATGTACGCATGTTAACTTCCTACAGATGACGCCTTTGTTTCATGCCATTTTTATCAGTTTGCTTAGCATACTTTTAGGCGAAACTTTAATGACATGTTTCTCGATTACTAAAGTAATAACATTTCAAAATTGCTATAATTCGTAACAATATATTTCGATTCGCACTAATGATATGCTGTGACTTCAAGTAAAGGTGTGCCTTTAAAAGATCCATCACGCTTCAATGGTAATACGTTGCACGTAAACAGTAAACGTTTCTAGAAATCTCCGGTTATTCGAGAAAAACAGACAAAAACAAAAATTAAATTACTTTGGTTATTATTGCTCTGAAAAAACAGCGCTTGCAATCTTGCTGTCGCTAATATTGGCGTTTTATATGGAACCCCAAAGACTACATGTGTATAAGGAGAACTCAAAGCTGCAGGCAGCCATGGTTACCTTCCAAACGTGCCAAGTTCAAAAAAATTTACTTTGTAAAGAGGTTCAATCAAGCAAATGATTGCCTGAGGTAAGAGTTTTGGCGAAATGACTAATATAGCCCACTTAAGCAACTACTGGTCCCCGAAAATATTTGGAAAACAATTTTAAGCAACTGCCAAAGAAGATTTATAATGAGAGCAGGATGAGTCATTACACAACTTGGTTTGGAATTCAATCGATTCTTCTTGATTTACAATATGAAAGGTTGAAATTTGGCTAAAATTATGAGCTCCAGGAAGCAGTTAAAGAATTCAGCGGCTATGATTGGGTAATATCTCAAGCAAAATATAAAAATTTCTATGACAAATAATTTCCATGAATGCAAAATGTGTGAATGTTTAACAAAAATAATTAAACCTTCAAATTTTTAAAATACTCCTATTATTTGCTATTTCAACTAAATTTATTATTTTAGGTAAAAGATAGTTTTTTCTGACCTTCCAACATGTCTATAAGCCGCCGACATTTCGCTGATGCTACTCAGCTCGTCAGTAGACTCGAAAAAACTTGTTGAAAATAATGTTCAAACATTTACTTCATATTCTATTATTTCAATCGAGAATTTAAAAAAAAATATATTTTTGAATTATTGGATATTTTAATTAAATTAATAGTACCCCTCGTATAATTTAAAGGGATAGTTTCCAACAAAGTGAAGTTTAATTTTGTTTCAGAAAAAATGTATGGTTTGTAAAGCGATGAGAGAAAACTTTTTCAATATTTGTTGCTGCTCGCTAATTCCGAAATTCCGCATAGTCCAAAGAAATACTCTTCCTTGAACTAAAGTTTAATTTTAGTGCAGAAAAATGTATAGCTTGCAAAGCGATTACTCATACTTAAATAAACAAAGAGCTATAACAAATTATAATAATTCTAAAAAATTCTTTGACTAAACGTACGTTACTTTTTACTTTGCTATAAAATAAAAATAACCATTTGGTTTTATCATTAAAATAATCGTATATTAGAATATTTTACTGATTGCTTCATATCATATTGAGATAGTATTAGAAAAATACCACCTGAGTAACATTTACTTGTGTAGTGAATTGGATGGTTTTACAGACAAATTAAAATTTATCATAATGCCTCTAGTTCAAGTAAAACAAAACGAACTTCTTTTAACGCAAAGTGCATTCATTTGCATGCCACTTCTCATAACTGACTGACTGACTGACTGACTAAATATCAAATGCATTACATAGAGAGATAAAATAAAATTCATTGTTTATAGTAACAAACATTGACATCATCAATTTAAATTCGTAAGTGATTTTTGACATTTATATGATTATGTATGTATGTTGGTATTTAAGCTCAAAACAAAGCAAACATTGTGTACAACAACCAATTGCTGCCATCACCGCACAGTTCCCAAACAAAATGTAAATTCTATTAAATCAGTTAGAAGTCACAGACACTCAAATAAAATAATTCGATATACCACAACAACTAAGCGAGTTATTTACAATGTGGATTATATTAATAATTTATTTAAAACTTTTTTCACAATAAAATCCCAAAAAGTAATAAATTAATGAGTTTAGACTGTCGTTATCTATTCCTAATTGAAAACATACAATTTGAAAGTTAGAAAATGAATAAATAAATAAATACACTTTTATCTCTTCGAAATAAATAACTAAAATAATAAAATTAAAATGAATAAATAAAATTTAGACGACACACATGCAGGGTTCGTTTGAGTGGATGGATGTGCTTAAATTTGTTTCAAATTTAAATGAATATTCAATTGAATGATACAATATTTGATTTTGTCGATTATAACTTTTGTGATCTTTGAAAGGGGATTGCAATTAGGGTGACCTAACAGGACAGTTTTGTGTTTAATGCCGGGATTAGGGATTTAAAAATTTGTTATTTCTTTTATTCGTAGATTTTTTTGTCCTGAACCTTTTAGCTGTCTCAAATATGAGTGGAGATTGAGAGCATTTTTAAACTGATATCTTTCTATTTTAATGTGATATTTGAAAATAGTTTAAAACTTTTAGTTTTGGTAATTCGGTACATTAATATTATATTGTTACAAATTACAGCAGTTATACTTTAGTATAGTAGTGGATATTTAAAATACGCTATGAGGGCGTTGTAGGACACTATCATTATGTAATATGTATATATCTATCAAGTCTATTGAAATTTAAATGAGACAAATGATTCAGCAACATAAAAATCATTTAAAGCAAATCAAATAACTTCAATGGTTAGTTCCATTTAAATCAATCAAATGAGGGAATGGCTAAAAAAGTCAAATAATTTAAGTGCGACAAATTATTCTTTTGATTCAAATGATTCAAAGTAAAATAAATGATTTAACAAATTGAAACGATTTTCATGACTAAAATGAGACAAATAATTCAAATGTCTTATATGATTGATATATGTTAAATGCATCAAATTAGTTCATTGAATCAAATAACTGTAATATGTCAAATATTTAAATGAATTATTTGATTCATATGATCAACTGAGTCAAATATTTTATATGCCTTCTAATATGTGAAAGGAAGATGACTGAAAGCAAAAATATGAGTTAAAAATTTTACTAAATCAAATGGTTAATATTGGTAAAAGTGAGTATATTTCCCATTAACTATAAAATAAGCCAAATAATTCTTTCAAGCAGAATAACTCAAAATGAATAAAAAACAAATGATTGAAATCATTTAAATAACTCAAATTATTCAACTGATTCAAACAATATATATATTAAGTAAATGGATTCAGAAGGTAAACCAAATGATTCAAACAATTTGATTAGACTCAAACGTTCCAAATGTACTGATTCATTCCAAGTAAGCCAAATGATTCAAACAAGTAGAGTGGCCAAATGAGTCATGTGAGCCCAATGGGTCATATAATTCATTTAATGCAATTGTTTTATACGAGTTTATTTATTTAATTCAATCAAATAAGACAAATCAGCAAATAATTCAAGTGATTTAAATGAGTCCAGCAAGTTAAATGATTCAAAATGTTCTTACATTTCAATGCATTTAAATGAGTTAAATGATTTCAATCAGTGAGTGATTTCTTTCAAATGAGTGATCAAATAGTTCAAACGAATGATGTTAGTGAAAGTAAATGAAGTGTAAGGAACTTTCGTTGTGAAATTGTCCCAGTGATATTTGTGAAGTAAGAGAGAGATTTAAATGAGTCGGGTACGTCAAATGATTCAAATTATTCTTCCATTTCAATTCATTCAAATGAATTAAATGATTTCAATAAGTTGTCTGAATAAAGTGAGTGATTTCATTCAAATAAGTCAAATGGATCGAATGAATGATTTAAGTGAAAGTAATAAAATGTAAGGAAATTTCGCGGTGAAATTGGTCCAGTGATATTTGTAAAGAAAGACACCCTAGCAAAATAGTTATACAAACAGATATCTAAGTAAAAGATTGGCAAAATGTATATGACTCAAACAGCCTAATCTAGTACTCTTATGTAGTGTTTCCTCATCATAAATAAGCGACTTTTTATAAAAATCACTCGAATTTTCGAGTAATTTCTAAACAAATTTTCACACAGTTATGTTGCTTGTGCTGTGGAAAAATTATATTAATTTTGTTAAGACAGCAAGCTTATTGATTGCCAATAACAAATATCAGTGCATAGATATTTATCTGCATTGTATAATCTTTATGCCATAAATTGTCATGTAAGCTTTAGCCATAATTGTCAGGCCTTGGCCCAACAAATTGTTTGTCACTTTTGGTTGCCACCTCACTTAGCAATCTTAATATAAATGCAAATTTATGACTGTAACCCTTGATTGCAAGTATACATTTCAAATTCAATATCTAAACGCGAAAGTGTGTGTTTCAGTATGCATCATGTGTCTGGTTAAACTTACCTCATGTAGAAAATTATCAGTAAATGAATGAACTAAATTGCAACTTGTGTTTGCTGTGCTACAATTATTGTCTGTTGCAAATTCAGCTTCTGCTATTGCAGTTGTAGTTGATGCTCTTGTTGTCGTTAATGTTGTTTCTCTAACAACATTTGCAGGTTGTCGTAGTTGAATATGAGTAACTCTATTATGATCTGTACGTTGAATGGCGGCAAAACGAGTTTGTGTTATTGTTGTTACATTTGCTTTAAGGGACTCCAAAACAGGTTTGAATAAATTCAAATGCTTGTTTAAACGATGACGTTGACGTAGAGGACGAAAAGTTTGTTTCTTGTACAAGGAATCATATGAAGGTGGTTGTTTGTGTATATCGTCTGCCTGGCTGTGGGCTATGGAGGATGAAGATGTTGTCAGTGTTGCCTCAGCAGTTCGGGTGGTATTTGCCGGTGCAGAGGTAGACCACCATTTGGTAAGACTTGGAATGCGGCCATAGGAGAAGGTACCATTTTTCTTTTTATAAGATGGCATCATCATCAAGAGGAATTTGCAGCAGCCAATATATTCCCATGAACAAACACCTCATTAAATGCATCATTCGTATTAACAATGGCATCATTGTTATCTTCATCATTGCCATCATTTCCAACGTTGTTCGCAGGGTCCAAATCAGCTGCGTTATTATCCCCGGTCGATGCGTCACGAGAATCGGGTGCCGTTGACGCATTGAGCATTAGATTTGAAAAAGGCACTAATGGTGTTGTTGCTACAGATGAATCACATAAATCTTCTGCAGTATAATATGCGTTTGCGGGCGATATTAGACTTGTTGCTGCCACAGCGGCTGCTGGTGTTGCAGCCGGTGTCGTCGTTGTTATGTATGCAACAATATTTGTCGATGTCAGGTGTGTGGGTGACGGGGCCGATGGCCTCAGTGAACAAAGTGTCGGCAGTGATGTTGGTGGCGGCGGTGGTGTTAGGGTGGTATATTTGTGGGCACACTCGTGTAATCATATTGACTTTTGGATTTTTCAATTGACATTTCAATTGTTCTTCATCTTCGTCATCGGATGATGTGTCTGTAGTTGATGCACGTTCATACGGTGTCCATAGCATTGATGATAAGGCCTCTTCAACGTCAGGTGGTCTTCGTTGTTGTTGATGATGCGACTGTTGTTGTAATAGTGTTTGTTGCTGAAAACTCATACGTTGTTTTGTTGCCATTATGTCTCTCTGCATGAATGTTGAGTTTTTGTTTTAATCTCTTGTTACCATCAAATTGAGACATTTCACTTTGTACGTTCGTTTCCTTATTTTTTATTATTTATTGTTTTGTTTTCATTTGACAGTGTCTGTTTTGTTTATGTATGTATTTTATTACCCGGAAATAGAAGGCCTGCCACATTGGTTTGTATTCTCTTTCTTTGCCATACAATGAATAATTGCGAATATTTATCATTATGGAAATATTTTATTCACCAATAATTTGGTTTATTGGGGATGTCAAACACTGAAGGATCAATGAGGAGCTGTAAAGAAAAGAAATGGCTTAATTAATATTCTAATTTATGTAGACATATATTTGTTTCTAATAGAAATATTTTGTACATATGGGTAGTTCCATAAAATTATAAACTATAGAAACGCTCCCTCATACAATATTTTCCCTCCAGAAATACAAGAAGTATGCATTCATAATTTATTTACAATCTACTTTTTCCAGCTGGCACAATAAGCACATGGAGAATTCCATACTTGCGTGCAATGTGTGTATGAAATTTCCTACACATTTAAATAAAATATGGAAAGGATAATATAGTATTGTAACTGTTCCATTTCTTACATTTTAATTTTAAATTCAAGAGAACATCTTTAAGTTTTGATATTGCTATTGTTTTTAATAATTCAAAAATGATTTGTTCGCTATTAATCAATTTTATTTGAAATTTAATATTGTAGGTCAAAAGACCTTTATAGTTTTTTTTCTGCCTGGTCTTTCAGCATGTCTATATGCCGCTGACATTTCGCTGAAGTCGCTCAGCTTGCCAGTAGACTCGAAAAACCTTGTTGAAAAAACTTTGAAAACAATTAAACTCATTTTCAAAGACAAAACAACATTATCTGCATTGTTATCAGCGAAATATCGGTGGCATACAGACATGTTGAAAGAATGGAAAAACAACTATAAATCTTTTGGTCCAAAATAATAAAGTTCTTCTTTTTATTATTTATTGCTGTAGCAGAACGGTACAATAACATTCAAAAGTTACAATTTATTTTTACTTTATATGGGGCACCCATTGCATTTAATGTTGGTGTTGCTTCTGGTATAAGGTTGGGTGGAATCCTTTCACTCTTTCATTTTTGCTACGAACCACAGATCGAATCCATCCGAAAAGTATGCGCCTGATTACTGGTTCGTGCCAAAAATGAAGGAGTGGAAGAGGACAACTCTGGCCTATTCTAGTATTTGTTGTTGTAGCGTTACTGTACAACAAGCATCAACTACAACAAGGTGTGATAAAAATTGGAAATGATTAATACAAATCAAATATAAATCGCACTTAAATCAAAACGCTGTATGTTTATGTGAAGCTCGAGTTCGAAACCAATGAGTGTTGATGATTATCGTAGCAGGTATGAAACAGCTAGTTGTAACCCTAGAAACAAGGCTTCAAAGTTAATAATTTATTGTTGAAACACCACACATTAAGTTCGGTGTTTTCTTACGTTACTTTTGTGTGATTAATTGTAGTAACTAATAACTTTTCTTTTAAAAGAAAAATAAAATTGAAGGCTTATAAAGTGGGGTACAAGCTGGCTATTTTGTATCTGCTGTAATAATCGTCAGCACCCTTTGCTTCAAACTCGGGCTTCATGTTTGTATACAAGTACAGCTACTTGTATTAATGCTTAATGCTGTTCTGGATTAGAGCTAGATTGAAGTTCATTGATAGCTAGATATATGACATATATAATAATAAGCATGCTTAGGCATGATTCTGTGGCTTGACCATCACACTTGAATTTGGTTCAACGTCAGGTGGAACCATCAAAACAGTTAGTGACAATCCGATGGCTAGTTAAATTATGGTCTCATTTGAAAACGTTTACTAACTTTAGTGTTGCTTTAATAAATGAAATTAGTTTAAAGCACAGCAAGTAAATCGAAATAGTACAGGTTTCATATAACCTGAGTTCGACACCAGCGCGTGCTGATTACTTTCCTTGTCCTTTTCAGAAATTATCAACCGCTACAATAAACCACGAGAATATCCTTTTTAATTGAAGGGGAGAAAATAAAAAATTGCAAATGAACTTAATAAAATAATATTCAACGCCAAATTTCAATGGCACGAGGTTGCAGGTTCGATTTCTCACACAGTTCTCATGGGTTTCTGCAGACAGGTCGTAAGAGTTTCATAATAAATTAAAAACAGAGTTTTAAGCATTAATTATACAAAATTAATGATAAAAATCCTTTATTAAAAAAATGGGACAAACTCTTTTTAAACACTTTCTAGACAACATTGAATGCAAAAATGTGAAAAAATGTCATTTACTTTCATGCAGCACATGCAACTCTTTGAAACTAAGGTCTTTGTTTAACTACTGAACATGTGAGTAAAATTATGCGCCACAGTGTGTTTGTACATTTGCAAGTAGGCATGTATGCATGTGTTCGTTTGTGTAACTGCATTGATGCAAATATCTGTGACTTTGTCGTAACTAATGCAATTATGAACTTGTGTTGTTGTTAATTGCATGTGAGACTCAAACAAGGAAATCTTTTACATAAAGTTTTCTTTTCTTCATACAATTGTTTTCCTTAATGTTGTTGTTATTATCATTTAGTGCTAATTAAAATGCAAAGTGATTTTATAAAAGAAAATATATATTTTTAATTCTCACGGTTTTGTTTTTTCTTGTTAAACAAAGAAAAAATAATTTTTTTTTTCGTTTCATTTCATTGCTGGTGATGTGATGTGCAGTAGAAATGAATGACTGACTAAAAAGTAATGACAAAAGATATGAAATGAAAATGATTTGACTAATTGAATGACTGACTGGAATAGATTTCTAAATGGCTTCGTTGGCTTTCAGTTTGTGTTGGTTTTCTGAAATGACTTCAAAGTTACATTTTCATTTCTGGCGTCACATGTTATAAATGCTCTTTTTTTTTTTTGAATAATTCCACCAGATGATGGACATATTTGATTTGTAATTTCCTTTTAATCGTTTAATTGCTTGGCAATAAAACGCCAAAAGTTCAGCGGTAATAAAGTGTGTGAAAATTAATTTAATATAGACCAATAAATATGTGAAATTGAAATTGGCTTTTAATGCTTAATATTAAGTTTTTATGCATAATTTTTTTTTTAATGGAAAATAATACAATTTTCTCTTTTATGACTTGAATGTTAAAGTTTATCTTGTTTCTTTGAATATCCCTGGTTTCATTAGAAACTCATAACTCAAAACTTGAAATTTTACATCTTGATAATAAATGTTTTTAAATATTAGAACTTACATATATATCACAAAATTTGTTAATTTCTTAGTCGGACTGGAGAGTGTGAGTCGAGACCAGGGTGCGAGATTATTATCGTGTCAGATTTGAAACAGCTGGCAGTACCCCAGCTAAAATCGAGAATTTAACTTTTCTTGTCTTTTACAAATAATAATCACAAACACTTATTTAGAACTAAGCTTGAGCCCGATAAAGTTACCAGATTTATGATTTCTCATTAGATACCTTCAAAACTTGGTTTGCTTAAAGCTTTCACTGTTTCTACGGTGCTCCTAAATCCTTAACCTAAGAGTTTACATTTAATGTTCGCCAAAAGAAGTCTATTTACTCAATCAGTACTATATAGACGATAATTTAATAGTTCGCTGCTTTGAGCACTTACTTATTTGACAGGGTGTATTGGACCATGCATTATCATGTTGAAGCATGGTCTGTGTACATTACTCAGTGATTGATACTACTATTCTTACGAAAAACTTGCGATCATTTACTGCGCTGTGCTTCCTGCACGAACAACTGTCGTGGAACTTCCCTAGTGTTGGGTACAACCACGTTCTACTACTATTTTATTTTCGGCTCATACAATATTTTCATTATCTATTAACTGTCACAATTTTCTTATATACACTCGTCTTTAAAAGCATTACAGTCGAA
>BGZK01004080.1:0-16448 GCA_005406025.1 Eumeta japonica | reverse complement strand
TTAGCAACAAAATTAGAAGTAAATTGTTTTGAAATAAACAGTCTGATTACCTACAAAGATTAAAATATTCCCAGTATATGGCATTTTAAGCCGATTCTGAAAAGCTCTTTTACTCTTTTCTTTTTCTTCATTTCACCCGCCAACAAAAATATTAATTTTGTATTAAGTTTATCTCTCATGTACCCATTTACCCACAATAAAGTCACAACTTTTATAACAACAACAATAAACTTACCCATCAAAATCCATCAAACATTAACTTGTTGTATTCGATCCCATAGAACCTTTTCGGTTGCAAAATTGTAAACACCAACTCAAATAAAAGTTCAAACACACACACTCCACATCACTTAAATTCACACATAATTGCACTCTTTTCTTTATTAAACGATTCTCCTCCAAATTCTCCTAACCCACCTCAACTAAAATAACTGCACTTATTCGACAAAAACAAAAAACAAAACAACAAAAACGAAGAGATGCCTTTATAGATACACATTTTTATTTTACTTTACATATAGAATAATATAATTTTGTTTTTGATAATTAAACAGTTGCTTTGCTAATAATTTTAACTTTTCTTAAACAAAAACCTCAAAAGCAATTGATTTCATAGAATAATTAAGACTTTTTGTATTTTTTACACTGAATATGCAAAAGTTTTTGGTGGAAAAAAGACAAGAGCAACGACAGACACGTTGACCGACCGCAGAATAAGAAGACGAACTGAGGCGATGGCGCAAATATGCAATAAAAGAACCGATTTTTAGAAAAAAAGAGATTGATTTGTTTGAAGGTAAACAATTAGTTGTCAACAACAGTTATGTATTAAATATGATTTAATATTGATGTATGTATGTATGTACATATGTATGCATGTACATACAGATATTTATATGTTTGATGAGGTGCCAACCGAATATAGTGTGTGTTAATTGAAAATAACGAGTAAGATATCAACATACATAAGTATGTATGTATGTATGTACCAATAAATATTTTATTTTATTTCTTTATAATCTATTCGGAAAATAGTGAATTGAAATCGTTGTTCTGCCTACACTCCCATACTACATACATATGTAAAGTATAGCGTTACACGAATGTGTCATCAATGAATGAATATGAGAACATCTCCGTTTTATTGAAAGTTCTAAACAGACTGTATGAAAGTACTTAGGTCCAATTTTAAACTGCATCAACTTTAATATTGAATAGGTACATAATTTTGGGAGCGATTTTTGGGCACATACATATGCACCAATACAGGCCAAAAGCTATAAAACAAAACTACTGAGAATATTTTGATAAAACTTGGTAGGAGTGCTATTTAGATGCTACGTTATATAAACCGTTTTACACTTTGTTAATTAATTTTGCGATATTGATTTTGCTTCAACTTATTTGAGATTTTTTATTTCATAAGAGAATACTTTTAAGTGGGTTTGACTATTTGCCTCGTGACAAAACTGAAAGATAGGGAGAAGTTCACAAACCTAGTAAGCTCCAGTGATGGGATTTGGAGCACAATTGGGCCATTTTTTTTTTGCTTGGTTTTTCAGATCTTTGGTCTCAGTTTGGCTGTTTTCTTGTAATTTTCCCAAAGTAAACATCTTTATTTCTGAAATTTTGTTCCTATGTAACAGTATTTATATTTCGAAATAATTAAACCTTAAGTTATTAAAATAAGTCGCTGTTTTTAGTATTTAATCCAATGTTACTCTGTTGGGCAACAATTTTAAGGTTACTTGCAATTGTGTTCCGGGTTTCGAAATTAGTTTCCTTTTTGCCATAGATGTAACTGCACAAACAAATTTTTAAATCGAACGATCGAAAATGGCTGCCCTAAGAATAAGTTTTTGAATAATTTCGTCTGCTACAAAAATGAAATCTAAAAATTCTTCTGCATTTTCCAATATACATAAATATATTTTTGAAATCGGATGTATGTCTGAAGTACAGCATTTTTAGTAACTCCACCTATCACAAATGTACTTTTAAAATTCGTATTTAAGACATATACAAATTTAGCAATACGACGGACATGATCCGAAGTAATTTATGGTTGTTATATTACTATGGCATATGAACAAAATCACAATATTATATTTTCCACTGTAAAGGGGTTGAGACGGATTTGAAACATATGGAACCAAACGGCAATCTAGATATTTGAGAGATTTTTGTGCTTCTAATTTTCCCTAAATTTTAAAACAGATAATGTATCTGTTAATTGTTATCGTTGCATAAATTTAATTGTTTTTATTAAACTTGTATTATTTTATCAAAATATTCTAAATAAAAAATTAATAAAAATAAAATAAAACAATCAAATTATATAAACTTTTTGTCATTGCTCAAGAACTCATTTTAGAGGAAGAAGGAATTTAAAACATTTTTTTAAATATTTTAACCTAGTTCAAGGCATATTTTCAATTTTCAATTCTCTATCTAAGTGTAAAAAAAGTCGCTGTGCATACAATATACCTAAGCTTTTAAACAAAGAATGCTACTGACTGAAACCAGGTACATGTTCACTACATTGAAAGCTGAACATTGTTGTGTTAATGACATCAATAATGTTTATTTTTATTCTTTACAAAATGTTCCACATGTAGGTATGTAATAATATAAAAATGGTTTGAGTCTTTTAATAAATTACACTTCTATCTCACTCATAATTCTGGTATCGAAATCTAAATTTTCACATCCCATCTAATTTTTTATTGAACACACAAACTATAGTGTATTGATTGCCCGTATTTAGCTTCTTCATATGATGAAAGTTTAATGAGCATCATTATTTTCATGCAACCATTTAATATTTATAATGAATATAAGTTAAAGGGAATGTTTATAAAAGAATATAGAAATATAGGTATTAAACGATTGTTTAATCGATCAACATTTAGTAGCGCTATGTTATAATCGTTAAAATTATTTAAGATTTCCTAAAAATATTTTATCAAACATGATTGAGTAAAATATGTAAGGAAAATAGTTAAATTAAATACATATGTATGTAAAAGTTGATATTTGAAAAAGTAAACACGTTAAAGATATTAGGTAAAATAAAATATTTTAGATTTAATTATTTTATAATCTTTTTATAAAATAATTTTTTTTCAGGTCTTCAGAAAATTTAGAAATTTTTTTTTTTTCAAATAATTAAAAATTCAAAAGCTTTGTGACAGGAAATTGAAACACAAAAATTTTAACAGGCATACATGTATATATGTAATAATATTTAACATAATATTTAACATAATAATATTTAATATAATTATTTAAATTATTTGAAAAAACACAAAATATTCTGAAGAAGTTTTCCGAAGGAAAACGAAATATTGAAATAAAAGGAGTTATTATTAATTTTATTAAATATAATTATGTTAAATATTATTATATACATGTATGCCTGTTAAAATTTTTGTTAATTTCCTGTCACAAAAACTTGAATTTTAAATTATTTGAAAAAACACAAAATATTCCTGAAGAAGTTTTTCAAAGGAAAACGAAATATTGAAATAAAAAGAGTTATTATTATTTTTATAAAAACAAAAGGGCCTTAAAGCTTGAATATTAATTTAAATCTACAAAGAAAGAAGTCAAATAAACTAGGATCAAATAAAAATATTTTTTTTTTGGGATTTAGGTACATGTGAAACAACGCCCAAAATTCTATTTGTTTTCCCATTACCTACCTATATTAATTTCTCTGCTGTTATTAAATATTTGGTTGAAATAAATAATTAAAAAGCTTAAGAGCTTGTGTAAAAAGTAGTGAACAAATATATGCCTAAGCTACGCAACAAAACTGCTCTTTTTATTTTTCCCTCATTTCCCAGACCAACAAAAATATTAATCTTGCATTAAGTTTGTTCTCATGTACCCATTTACCCACAATAAAGTCATTACTTTTATAACAACAACAATAAACTTACCCATCAAAATCCATCAAACATTAACTTGTTGTATTCGATCCCATAGAACCTTTTCGGTTGCAAAATTGTAAACACCAACTCAAATAAAAGTTCAAACACACACACACACTCCACACACTTAAATTCACACATAACTGCACTCTTTTCTTTATTAAACGATTCTCCAAATTCTCCTAACCCACCTCAACTAAAATAACTGCACTTGATTCCACAAAAAAAAAAAAACAACAAAAACGAAGAGATGCCTTGATAGATACACATTTTATTTTACTTTACATATAGAATATGATTTTGCTTCTTTTTGATAATTAAACAATTATTTTGCTAAAAATTTAAACTTTTCTTAAACAAAACTTCAAAAGCAATTGATTTCACAGAATAATTAACACTTTTTTCTATTTTTCACACTGAATATGCAAAAGTTTTGGTAGAAAAAGACAAGAGCAACGACACACAAACACGTTGACCGCGCAGAACAAGAAGACGAACTGAGGTGATGGCGCAAATATGCAATAAAAGAAATCATTTTGTAGAAAAAAAAAGAGATTGATTTGTTTGAAGGCAACAATTAGTTGTCAACATGAATTATTAAATATGTTCAGTACCTTTTGTGTATGTATGTGTGAATGTACATATATGTCTGGATGAGCTTGTGCCAATCGAATATAGTACGTGTTTAATGGAAATAACGAGCAAAATTTCTACGTACGTTTCGTCGTCACAAAGCTATCGTCTCATACGTATATCACAAAATCAAAAAAGAAAAGAAGATTAAAATAGCTGTAACTTAAAAATATTTTATATCGTCTCATAGTTTTGTATAATTCAATAAAGAACTTCTCACATATCTGACAAAAATATTGGACCACTTTTTTAGCGTAAATTTTTAAATACAATGTTGAAACTTTAGATGCAATTCGCCAAAAATTTTTGCATGAAGTTAACATCGTGGCGACAATATGTACATATGCAATATTTATTTTATTCATTTCTTTTATAACTCTTCGAAAAATATGTGAATTCGAAATCATCTTTCTGACTACATACACATACCTACATATATGGTATACTATATGTTGCATGAATGAATATGTTGTAGACTTGTGTAGTTCGTGAATGCATTAGTTCAACTGAATGATCTCTCAAATGAAAGAATGAAATAATTTAGAAGTTTGTTTCAATATCTTTCAACTTTCATCTTAGAGTTTTGTTCTGATTCATTCTAATTTTGTGCATACAATTTGAAAAAAATACATATTCATTTAACAGGTATCAAATTTATTTACATCCCTACAAATAACGAGAGTACTCCATACATGCTACAGGAGTACTCCAAAAGTAGTCGAAATGTATGAAAAGAAAATACCCAATTTACATTGGTGATGTCCTAGGACTAGCCACATTACATTAGAAAGTACTCTCAAAACTACTCTCTGGAGTACTCACAAAGACTAGTTTCGAAACTGGTCTATTACACTAGTGAATAAAGTATCTATACATACATGCATACCACTTATGAAAGTACTCCAAAAATATTCTAGTGCTGCCAAATCATTGAAAAAACTTCAGCATAATAAAATGGTCTTCACCTGCATTACATAGGAATACTCCAAAAAGTACTCCTTTGGACCATGTAATCCAATCATTATTTGTAGAGATTTTTTTAGTATTTCGACTGTACAACTTTCTTTATGCTTTTGGCACCCATTTCATGCATTTTGAAACCTATGAATACATATCATATTCAGAAAAGTGAAATAAGAAAAAAATATGAATTTAGTTATTTTTCTGAAAGAGAAGGGAATGATTTACACATACATATGTAAGATTCTTTCCAATACTAATACGCTGATTGAATAAAAATTTTGTTCGAATAAAACTGAAAATATCTAACCTTTAACCCTTATTCCAATTATTGTCATCGACATCGAAAACTGATACGTATTTGCTGGTATTTGGAAAAAACATCAATTCCTTTTTTATAGATATATGTTTTATTTAATGACTAAGGGAATTAATAAAACCTTTAAAAATCACTAGATTATTACCGAAAGTAAATCGAGTGCATACTTGTTGATGACGATGACGACAATTGGAATAAGGGTTAGTATTTCGGCTCCAATTTAAAACTGCATCAACTTAAAACAAACTTCAATTTTGAATAATTTTGAAGTGGTTTTATATAAAAGTACCAATTCTTATAAAACGAAAACTACTGAGAATTTTTTGATCGAACTTGGTAAGAGTATTATTTAGATGCTACTTTATCCAAATTAATCGGCTAAGCCGATTTGTGTAAAACGGTGTCGTGATTTATTGCCGCCAACAAGAGGATATGTGTAATTGAAGCATTATGAGATGATATAACACCATATAAATCCCTTTAAATACTTTATGTGATATCTTTAAAATTAATGTTGCAACCAAATAAGAGGAACATTTTTAATCCAAGTTACTTCATCCATTGGTTTATTCATAAATTTTCATAAGGAAATATGCAACAAATTTTTGGCCTCAAAACGCGAGTGTTTTTTATGTGCTGAAAATAAACTAGAGAGTTTTGTTTATATTTTATAAATTTACAAATTTTTGCAACGTTTTCCGTCTTTTCTCTTTGTTGAAAAGCTAATTATTATTTGCACTCCCTCCAAATTTAGGCGTGTTTTTCACAGAGGTATATAAATTTAGTTGGCATTACTTTTCAAGATGGCGGCCGATTCAACAGCTGTCAAGTGATTTATTCTCGGCAGTTCATCATGAATAGACTCACGCCTGAATAACGCTAGCAAATAGTGCAATTTTTTATTGAAAGACACATTTGGTGACCGTCTAATTTCACATTTGAACCTGTGAACTGGCCTCCAAGATCTTGTGATTTAACACCGCTAGACTACTTCTGTAGGGTCATGTCAAGTAATTGGTCTATGCGGATAAGCCACAAACGTTGACTTAGAAGACAACATTCGCTCTGTTATTGCCGATATACGGCCGGCGACAAATGTTGGAAAAATTCATCGAAAGTTGGACGTCCAGATTAGACTATATCAGCGTCAACTGTCAGATTAACTGTATAAATAAAATCCATGTCAATCGCATAATCAATTGTTGTTTTATTCCAACTTAAAGTTCTATACCTCTATAGAAAACACCCTTTACTAAGAATAATGAGGCTTACAAGCAAATGAACTAATTTTTATATTTTGATATATTTAGTACAAGTGTTTACTAAAGCTGTTTGCGCAAGATCACATCACCATAAATAAAAGTAGTCTGCATTATAATTTATTGTCAAGATGCTACTCAGCTCGTCAGCGAAATGTTTGCCGCATATTGACATGCAAAAATAACGAAAAAGGTCTTTGATCTTAAATAATAGATTTTCAAATAAAATTGCTTAATACCGAATAAATCATTTTTGAATTATTGCATTTATAGGACCGTTAAAAATCGATTAGTATTTTCAATACTTGTCTTGCAACGCTTATTTGACTACGTGCGGCTAAATGTGTCAAACATGGCTACATGATACGACTCAAATCTCTGGGGTTTCTTGAGTCAATTAAACCAAGTGTTTGACACATTTGAGACTTTCAGCCATGTATGTATGTACGCTTTGCTTTGTCAGCTATTTAAATTATTTTAAATTATTTAAAAATTCACAAAACAATGGTGTTTTGTGTGTTTTGTTATTGCTGTTGTTGGAACATGAACCGAAAACATTTGAACAATTAACAACCATGTAAACTAGACCCACCGCATACAATTGTAAATGAAAATTGTAAGAAAAAATATTCAACGAAATTCGAAAAATAACTGCACACACTTCAACAATAGCGCATAATTCAAAATTGTCCGAAGCTGTGCAAGAAAACTACTAACAAAATCATGTTGCAAGTGATGAAATGGTAGAAATAAACTAAAAGCCATATACACTCCAATAGCAAAGAAATAAATTCCGAAACTAAATCAAGAAACCAAATATGGGGCAATAGTTTAAAACTTTATATACAAACATAAATAAAACAACAAGATTTAAAAGTGAATATACCTACCACAAATTGCAAAAGTTTATTTTAATAGTACTCAATACAAAACAAACACACACACATATTACATACAACACAAAGCGGTCAAAAGCCTATTGCACCAAACACCAAACTTAACAAAAGTTTAATAAAAAATTACTGGGATAGGGCTTCAAGAACTTAAACAGATTTGGCAATTATTTTCAATGAATTTTAAAAGCACTTTTAGCAATAACATTCACTCCAAAAAATTAATATTATTTTTAGTTTTATTAAAGCAAATTGTTTCACCTTTTTAGCTGAAAACGTTAATATTTGATAAAATTACTATAATAAACCTTGGCATTGACAAAACAAAATATTTTTCCAACGCATGTTTATTACAACACTGTGGCCACAAAGTTAAATCAAGCAACCAATAAACTGTGACGCGTTACCATTTGCCAAAAACAGTGTCATAAACGTGAATGTATCAAACCGCTACCACCACCTTCCCTACTCCATGGAAAACCATTGCAATTTAAGGCACTCAACATAAACAAAACAACAATGTACAACAAGCATACAAAGGTGTGAAAATCACGCAACATGCACTCAGTTACACTCACACGCCCCAATGGAAATAAATTTAATAAAAAAATAAAAAAAACATATGTATCTAACGGCGAACAAAGTATATTTGCTATCATAACAAAACGGTTTCCACACGCACATTTTAGCATAAAACAAAAACTTTTTCAGTCAATGTTATAACAACTGCAATTGTTTTTTACACTTTATTTTGTTTCTTTAACGACATGCCCAATAGAAATTTTAATAACACACACACAACATAAATAAATTCAGCCAAGTACGAACCAGACTCGCACACAATGGGTTCCGTAAAATGTGCAGATAGCCAATTTATAATGTGGTTTATAGTACTGTTGTTGCGCCATGCTGCACCAACAACATCCTGTGAGAATTTCAGCCTTCTAGCTCTTATCGTTCCAGGGCTACAACTAGCTCCTAATTTTTTTTCATATAGAGGTCCACTGTGGTCTTATCGTCATTTTGATTTTAGTTTTTATTGTTGTAGTAGCTCTTAAGCATTAAACACATTCGACACAGCAGTCTACACGAACACAATTATTTTAACGACAGCATGGCAACACGACTACACGAACACCATTGTAGCTGTCGTCAACTTAAATCTAATTCTATATTTCTTGGCGACAACACAAATTAGTGATATTATTTTAACAAAAAAGTGAATAATTGATTGTTTTAAAGAAATATTTTTGTGAATAAAGGTTATATGTGAATAGCAAATACGATTTTGTAAGGAAAAAAATTACAAAGAGGTGATTTTTGTGTATTTTTGATATTGCAGTTGCCGCTTCCAAAATAATTAAGTAGCTGATTTTTTGGCTACAAATGTAGCTGGCTACATTTGTGTTTGGTGTTCATGTAGCCTGCTGTCTCGAATGGGTTTAATGCTTTATGGTTCAAAAGTTACAGCTAATTTTTCTTAAACTATACCTGTTGTGGGGGCACCCTGTACTTTTTATGCTGATCTTGTTTTATTATTTGTTGTTGTAGCGGGCGGACACTGTAGTCTCAGCAATAGGGTTCCGTACTAAAAGTCAAACGGAAGAACTTTATATTCAACCAAGTTAAATATGAAACCTCGCATCCGCCACCCCGTCCCCACTGCCTAAATAATTAGATCTCAACAACAAAACACATTAGAAAATTTTAGCTGACTGGTGAAACCTCTACATAATTCATTATTTTATTGTGTTAGTAAACCCTATCGCAATATCCCACTATGTGACTTAAAATAACCTTGAATTCTTTCTGTATCATTATTATAAACAAAACTGTAAATGAGAAAAATGAGAAAACTGTTTTAATTACAAAGAAGAGTCAACGTGCAGATACTTAAAAATAAAAAAGCAGACTTGAAATTACAAATTGTATTTTTTAAGAGGGAATTTAACACTGGTTTATTTAGATGCAACCGATACCGAGATATCGGCGATACTTTTGGTTTTTCGATATATCTATCGATATTTTACAGTCGATACCCCATACTTCTTATATTTTTCTTTACTGCACGTCTCCACGCTCAATAATTATTTCCGAACATAAGCAATAACGTCGGCAGAATAGCAGTCAAAATATGTTTATATGTCAGCTTATGTCCTTAGGGCGGAGAATGCGTACTGTGAATTGGACATAAATTAATAAAATTTTGCAATGAATCAATGTATCCTAATACAAGAGTATATACTTTTATAAATTTTAAAGAGTCTGCTTTTAAGGAGTTTTTTTATGGAAATAATTAAATTTTTTAGTTTTTTTTTTTGTATTTAGTTTGCAAAATAACATAACCTTTAGATATGACAACGAAATTTGACAGCTTATGTTGAACAACTGAACAACTATTTCACGATATATTTGCAAAAGCGTCTTTGCGGTCACACGTCAACATATTGTGTTGGCAATAGAATTTGACAGTTGAAAACATAATTATTTCCAAATTTATTGAGCGTGGAGACCCTAAGATAGTTTTTTAAATAAATTTTTAAATTTTTTCTTGGCTGACAACTACTAGAAACAAAATATTAAAAGCAAAAAAAAAACACAATAATTTGTTTTTGTTAACATGAAATCAATTCAATTATTAATATCAATTTAAATCTTTTAGCCTATCTATGATAAACGCCATTGTTTATATTGCAATTTCATATATATTGCAGATGTTTTGTAGTTTGAAAATTTGAATTTTAGAAAGTGAAATGTATTGGAAATTTTGTTGATTTGAATGGCTCATTAATAAACATTGTTATTTTAATAATAGAAGAATTACAGCCAGTTTCTCTATTTCGAACATGTTTGATCGTTCCAGCTGGCAACTTCAAGGTCTGATGTTTGCTTGCCAGTTTCGGGCCACTGATTAGTTATATTCAGGCCAATTCTAAATACAAATTTCGTGAGAAATTTTATTTTCCCTCATTTTTACTTTTAACACTTTTTATTATTAACTTTAAAAATACAACAAATATAGGAAATCAGTGCCTAAAAGTAAGATATCTGCCTCTAATATAAGGTCTGATGCTTCTTGTTAACATTTTTACTTAAAAAAATATATATGCTTTTCTCTTTGGGAAGAAATTCCGCGAGAATATTTAGAATATGGCTGATTGTCTCTTTGGAACGCTCGAAGCGCAGAAAGAGAGCTAAACTGAACCCCTTAGCAAGGAGTCTATTTATGATCCGTGACAGTCTGGAGTAGTAAATTGCAACCTGGCACTCCCAAGAACGCCAGGCGTGGCATGTCTACCACACCATGTGGATTAGGCTCTAGTGGCAGATGCTGAGGTACAACAAATTCACATGCTGTTATTGAGAACTTTACTGAATTGCTGTTTTCGAATTTTCGGCAACACCATAATTGAACCAGTTTCTTCATAAATTTTTTGGCCGCTCTTCGAATGGCTGATAAAGTTTCTCAAACTAAAATGTTATAAATTGTGCGAGCGGTTCTAGTTTAGCTTTCTGGTGATTACATACAATGCGTTTCAGCAAACATCAAAATATTTTAATGTTGATGATATTGCGTTTATGATTTCATGGCTGATTGCAGTATGTGTGTCAAACCATGCAATCTGAATATGAAACACGTTGCGTAAACAGATTGCACAGTTCGTATTCACTATAAAAAGTTTTCACAGCTATAACACCTTGCTCTTTCGAAAAATCTCCATTTATAATAGAGGTGGCAGCAGTTCAATTTCAAAGTTGCCATTTGCATGAAAAAACATTTTCATCTAATAACATCTCAGAGCAATACATGGAAGAGGTAGAAAACGTGAAACAAAGTCGTTTACATTAGTAACATCTGCCATCAACTCAGCTGTCAAAAAAAAAGCACGAACAACTTAAATTTTGTAAAGAAAACAATAATAAATGGATGCAACTCGTAGTGGCGCAGTGCAGTGCAGATTCTATATTTTGCATTTTGTCTTTGTCACTAGATCGTATCTCCAATTTTCACTGCAGTATAGAGTTGACTGTCTCGATAATCAGCCTTCACTTGCTCGCTCTTGGTCGACCTATATTGGCCATAAGTTTACTTAACATTCCGCAATCTAGTTGTTGCTGTGCAATAACAGACCCAGTCATAGATGCAGTGTAGAAGAGGACTTTACCTGCTGCTCGAATTTCTTCACATAATGTCATTTTACTAGTGATGGCAAAAAAATATCGAAAATATTTGTAATTTTTCTAGTGATGACACTGAAATTAATGCAAGATGTTGAGTGGAATACAATGAGTTAGGAACATTTATTTTTGATGGGGAATGATGTTGAAATTTTGGAACGTATAATTCTTATGGAAATCGATGGTAGATGTTGTATGTGAGTAACTGTAATAAGTCTATCACCAAGACATCTTATATCTTACATATAGCAAACTATCTTATTGCCTGCCTTTTAGAGTAATTTTATTTTTCAGCTGTTAATTTCCTATTGGCATTTGTTGCAAACAGTTACGTCTCTCAGTATTTCTTTTTTTCTTTTCCAGCAACGAGGTTTATTGCAAGATTGTTAATAAACCTCCAAAGTATTACATATGTACATCGTTTTTTCCAACACTGTTACTTCTGGTTAAACAACAAATTTAAATCGGTTTTTACGGCTTTAGGCTTATAAGCGATTTATCCAACAAGGTTGAAGTCAACCTTATGGCGGCTGTATGAAATCATTGATGTGAAGGCATATGAGTTTTTTTTGGTTTTGCAGACATTAGTACTTGAACTTGCGTAGACGCAACATTGAGGTAATTGCACCAAAACGCGGTCTTAATAAAAGCTAAGCACTGAGAGGAACAACAACAACAATTTAACGAGTTTTCTGCATGTGTTTTATGAGATTTGATTGCTTTTTTTTCGATTGCTGGTCGTTAGATTTAAACGATTTTATGAGATTGTTTTGTCAGCAAGCGTCAGTGACTTTATGAATCGAATGTACGTGTCTGTCTGTCTATCAGCTCACGTTTTTTCATACAGTCTTTCCATTTGTCTGGCTATGTATGGTATATATGTATGTATGTAGCTTTCTGTTTGGCAATGAAAACGATTTATGACAGTAGTGGTTTGATGGCTGCATTTTATGATTACTTTGGCATAATTTTGTTGACTTTATTATTTTATATCCATATAACAAACAGATGTATGTGCATATGTACTTTTTTCCTTTTGTTACATTTCAGTAACAGTCATAAATCGGCAAAATAAACAGTTGTTTTATGTTTTGAGACATGTCAACCAACTAACCAACCAACCAACCCAACATGCTCATGTTTGTTATCGTTAAGTGTTAAATATCTGTTGTTGCTCGGCAAGTGATTTGTATTTTTATTAATTTATTTTGACATCTAGTTTGACTTATTGACTTTATAAATACAACTATACAATATGTATGTGCCCATGTTTTATTTGTTCTAAGTTTATTTATTATTAAATTTATTACTTAAATTTTGATAGAATTGCATAAAAATTAATATTTCAATTGCTTGAAAGACTTACGGCTGTATAAATAAAAAATATTCTACCTTTATTTAGTTCTTATTTGACAAAGTTCTTGCAATATCTGTCAAATAGGCGTTAAAAAAACTTGAAATATTTTTTATGAATACAGCTGTTAAAATTTTTAAATTTTCTAAACGCTTTCTTTTACTCTTTTAGGAATTAAAAGCTACAAAACGAGGACCTTCACAAATGTTTGTTTTGATTATTCTTAGTATAAGTATTAACTTAAAAGAGTGACTAATAAGCTAATAGCAGATTTGTCCCTCATGGTAGCAACTAAGTGAGCATTAAGCATTTGAAGCTGTATGCTATATTTTCTGCTGAAATGTTGATGATGATATAATGGAGTAGGAGAGCTTCAAAACTAGTCGATATGTATGAAAAATAATTCGATTTTACAATGAGATGCCCCAAAGGTAACTCTGAGTAATTCAAAGACTAGCTCGAAACTGCTTCATTATACCTTACTTAAATAGAGTATCTATACATACCACTAATCAAAGTACCCAAAATGTTCTACTGATGCCAAATCGTTGAAAAAAAAGACTTAAGCACAAAGAAATGGGAATGAGTCTCCGAAAAGTAATTTATTTGGACCTTGTAATCCATAATAATTTGTAGGAATGGGCACCAAACAGTTTTATTTTATATAAATAACATATTTTTGAAACTACTTTAACTAGCATTAAGTGCTGAAACTCCAGTGCCAGTGCACATATGTGTCCGATTGTTGCTCTGCTAGTTTCGATTGGGATTTCTTACTCAGCTTGATCGCCTCTATTCTGCTTAACGACATCAATTTTAACACGACACCTATACTAAAATGGCATCTTCTAACCGCTTTCATGTGACATTGCCAGTTTATCGATATGAGTAGAATGCAAGATACATCTCTAGCCTTTAAACCATTTTGCTGAGTGTTATGCCATGTGTAAGTTATGACAAAGTGAACCTCTATAATCTCTACAAACCTTGTTGGATCCTAGGTGGTCATACACGGCTATTTATCTGGTTTATTTTGATTTGCATTTGTTGTGTTGTTTAAAAATTCTGTAAAAAAATATGTAAAATTATTTTGCTTCATAATTTCCTTTTTATTTTTAAACGATAAAATAAAACACAAATTAAAAATATATTCGATCAATATTTCCACAGTTTTACTTTTGTTTATATTTCTCTATTTGTTATATTTTGGTTTCTACATTTAGTTCATATAAATTAGCGATAAGCGTTAATCGAAATTAGAGAAGATAACAATTTACCGGGATTCACAGTAAGATTCAATATGAAACTAGTAGTAGGTTCGCTCTCGAAAATTTGCATGGCGAACCCAGTAGATTCAGCCAAGGTTCGCTTGTGAATCCAGAATCTAAGAGCAAACCTCGATATTTTATTGCCGTGTGAACATATAATAGTAAATGTAATAGTTTTAAAGAAGGAAATGGTAAGTAATTAAATTAACTGAAAAAATGTTTTCTTCCCCGAATTCGACTACAGCAAAGAAGAAAATAAAACAGGAACCCAATAGTAAAAAGAAGAGTGCTCACATAAAGTCGTAAATTTTAATTTACCAATTTAGATGTGCATAAGAGTAAAGTCCATCTAATAATTGTTTAATTAATGCAGTTTGTTCGTTTTTAAGATTTTAAAATTATCTCGTCTAAATAAACAACTCGTTTTAGAAATACGATCCGCATTAAAAGAACGGAAAAAGCAAATTCTCAAAGTACCCAAAGCATATCAAAGAGAAAAAGCCCTTTTAATGATATTTAATCAGAGGTAATTCATAAAAAAATATTTTATATTTATGAATTTATTTGACAAATATTGCATAGAAATTTGTCAAATAAGAACTGAATAAAGGTACAATATTTTTTATTTACAGTCAGTTTCTTAAATTACTTTGGAATGCATTAGATAACATAAAACATAAATTTAAAAATAAGTAAAAAATTTAAATTGTCTTCATTCACAGTCTCGGTTCCCACATGAAATTTTTCTTTCATGAAATTCTGTGAGACGAGGAAATTTCAGTACAGACTTTCATGTACTCCTTTTTTGTTCTGTCATTCGTCTATGGTAAACTGATGAAATTGTCTTGAATTTCATTCAGTGTGTAGACACGAATGAAAGTTTCAAATGAAATTGGAAAAGTTTCATGAAAGAAATATTGCATGTGTGAACCAAGACTTATTTTAATTTTAGCCGTGTTTTAATTTTTTCTTCACTTGCATGTTTAAGTTTCAAGTGCGACAACACGACAACAAAAACACGATGACAAAATGAGCGGCAATTTAATCCAGAGCTGTGCTGTTCATATGAACGAACATGTTCTTTTGAACAATTACATTAGTGAACAGAGGACTCTGTTCAGTTTATTATTCATTTCTGTTCTTTCTGTTCACTTATTCATTTTATTCTTCTATTCATTCTTGTTCATAGTCATTTATTTGCCTGTTCACACAATTATTATTTTGTCTATTAAGCAGGGTAGCCAGATGTGGCCATTTCTTATCAAACGTGGCGATTTCAAGAGTAGTTTCCATTCTAAATTTTATCCGACCGAACCTGTCGATTTTTTCTAGTTTCTAAAAAATTTAAATAAAAATAATCGAAATAATTAAACTTTCATGCAGACTTTGCTCGATAACTGGTGTTATATTAGACTGTTTTTTTTTTTTCCATACTACCATCATTCTATTCAAAAGCGATTGTAATTGAACATTGTTATTCACAATATACCACGAACATAAAGGAATAACTGAATAGAACGGAATAAGTGAATAAAAAGGAATAAGTGAACGAAAAGAACGAACTAGTTCTGTTTATTCCAAAGAATAAAATTGATCAGTCACTTAAACGAACGATTATTCCCATCTCTAAATTTAACAGAATATGAGG